>OOFE01020371.1:0-30663 GCA_900323365.1 Monocentris japonica | reverse complement strand
TTCGCCAGCCATAGCGCAAAAGAGAAGGGCAATCTTGTGGATCTCTCCTGCGACAGCGCATTGAAACTGACTTTCTTACAGAAGTACCTGAAAAACATTTGGCTTCATGTTGCTTCTGTCGATTTCTGATGCCTTTCCCGACGACGTATCTCTGTGGGACTGGCTTTTCGGCGCTTGTGGCATTGATGTCAGCATTTGGTGTCTGCCATGCAACACCAGCCTTCTCATTTATGAGTCAACATTAATGTGCACCAGTTTAGTTTAGATAAGGGCCAGGCTGAAAAGAGGATGACTAAGACACAAAGCTAAAGCAAATAGTGCATAGTGGGTGTTTTCTCTCCTTTTAGCAGAATACTTTTGTACAGCATTTGAGAAAAAAACTCAACTTTTTCACATTCTCTCACTCTTCCATGGAATAACATGATCCTATAGATGTACCATTGTACTCCAGGTGTGGAAGCTCTCTCATGCACATCACTTATCCTGAATAGTTTTATTTCATTTTGCTAGATGGTGGCTTCTGTATGGATGTTGTATGTACAGATGTAGGTGTAAGTTTTGTGTTAATATACCAATTTACTTCTGCTGTAAATGATTGGAGAAAGAATTGTCTACAGTGGCTGTTGCAGAACTTAATGCAAGCTCCATCTGTGTGTGTGAATGTGTACATGCCAGGTACAAGCAGAGCCACCTGGTGACAGCATGGGCCAGTGTGACAGTGATCCACCCAGAGCTGGGCTGTCTGATCAGCTGTGCACAGCTACAGGAGTTTTCTATAATTCTGCTCTACGCAGAGGAGGGATGCAGCCCAGGTCTACAATCCACACTAAGCCTTCAGGACACACATGCATACACACATTTATACTCACACAGCACACGCACAAGAACACAACTTTGTTTATTAGATCATCACGACAGGAATTATCACTAACCCAGCATCACCAGATAAATCTGTGTGACTGTATTGATTTGTCTTGGCTGTGTGTGTTGTGTCCATGTGATTGTTTGTATGTGTCTCTTTTTATATATATTTCAATGGGTAGTGTGGAGGCCAGGCCAGACTCCCCTGACCTTCAGCTCTATTTCTTCCAGCTGAGTGCATTGGGAATGGACCCCATCAACTTGCAGGGTGGATTCTCAGCCTTTCATGCCCTCTACCCTTTCCTCTGCACAAAACACATGTTCCTGCTAGAGCCCGAGCAATGCACCCTTACCATCTACCCCTCAGAGATCCTGCAAGGGGCTCTCTTCCAGGGCTCGGTCTCCCAGGACTCTGACTGCCGCATCATCAAGAACCTACACATCGCCCATGTGGTCAACGCCACTGCTGACTGCCCTAACACTTTTCCCAACACAGTGCACTACCTGAAGCTGTGTCTGAGTGATGACGGCCAGCAGGACCTGGTGGAGGCGCTGCCACTGGCGGCCAGGTTCATCAATGTGGCCCTGAGGGGTGAGCCAGCTGGCCACATTCTGGTCCACTGCAGTCTGGGCCAGAGTTGCAGCTTGGCACTAATGTTGGCCGTCCTCATGGAGCATCAGCGCTGACCACTGCTTCATGCCCTGCGCCGGCTAAAGGAGAGGAGGGTGTGCATGGCACCCAATGTGAACTTCCTGCGCCAACTGCTGACCTATGAGGAGCAGCTGTTTGGGAGCAGACCCACCTCCCTGGATAACATCCACCTGTGACTGGATGGGGATGGAATAGGTGGTATCCTTTGAGAACATTGCGAAAAAGTGTGAAATAAATTGAGACTAAACAAATGGAGGTTAGATGCTGTTTTCCTTCGCCTCAAATAAGAACAGTAATCCTGCAGATGTAAGATTTTCTCCTGTATGACTTTTTATGTGACTGACCTTTATTTTGCTTGGTTATAAACAATAGAAAATGAACATTAATAAAATGTATTTATTTACTATTATAACATTGAAAAGTTTTGCTGCTTTATTTTAATTTTAATTCCAAGTCGTGACATTTTGATTCTCATATTCTGAGTCACGATTAATGACTTAATGACTTAATGACTCTTATTTACGTAGAAAAATGTTTCCAAACCGAACGGGGGCTTGCATATATCCAATGTTTACATAGGAATTGCCATTGCACTGTAGCTGTTTGAGATTTATGTGTTCAACTCTGTTAACTGTATAAGAATCATTGCAACTAACAGTTTCCTACTTCCGTCCCCCACCGCCACAAGCTCCACCCTGTTCAGCTCACCAGCGTGCTGCAGGAATTCCCTCCCTCCTCTCACATTCTTTTAGGCAGAAAGAAGTTTCTGGAATGTGGAAGGATTAAGATGATGAAAGACGGTGGAATTGATTAAGATTCTTGGGTTGAGTCAAACCTTGTAAAACTACCTATCAAATATAGGGGCTAATGTGCCCAGGTTACACATGCTCGGTCATTGCAAGACAAAAAAACACTGCATGACCTCTGGTTGGTTTCAACTAAAATGCATTTAATCCCTGACAAGTACAAAGCAGTGCATTTACAACACGTGGCACTGTCAACTGTAACATTAGGTACAGGCTTCAAAAGAGTCAAATCCCTGTATTAAAAACCCCCAAACGAGCATGGGTCACCAGACGCCTCCCATTGCAATTTACGAGCGCCAGTCCCAAAAAGTATCTAGTAGGAGGCGTGTGTATGTGTGAGAATCCGCACGTAGCATCCAGACTCAGAATTTTAAGAAAACTAGCCCAAACCACTAGATGGCGAGCAGTGCACCGACACACCGGAGACGGGCTGACTTCACGTTAGTCTTGCAGTTAACGGTGTCAAGTCAGTGTCGGACAGGGAGTTTAGAAACGACTGGGACCCAAGCGGGAAACGTTTCGGCATCAAGATGCTTTCATTTCGGTAAATATTGAATCCGGTATCATATCTACTGCACAGTACCCAAAAGTTTTGTTTTTCTCATCATATATTTGGTGTTGAATTTATGCTCATGCCATAGCCATTCAATAATACGAACCGTATTGCAGTGAAAAAGTTTGAGTCAGGCTCCACTCCGTTAGATTAGATGAAACTTGGATGATCCCCGTGGAAGTCGGGCTATCGCCACAGCAGAGAATGGCATTCTGATACGATTGAGACAAACAGAGAGAACTAAAGACAACGCAACGAGTTCGAGTCGATACATATTGAGAAGAGTGCAACAAATAAGCCAATAAATCTACAGTCTTGGGGTTCCCACGTTAAACTGCAACGTTTCAGTGCGGCGTGGAATGCTGCTGGTCTCATACAATAGCTTCACTCTTATGCTTGGACATTGCATGCATTCATTTTACTGCATATGAGGCTATTGGCATGTGTTAACACCCTACATTTTGAAACTTAACAGCCAAATATTGAATTATGTTCTCAACCAATACTGTTGTTTGGGCGTAGGTGCTGATATCCAGTTGAGACTTTGCTTTTAAACACGTGTTAATTACTTTTGCTATACGAGGTTTACTCTAAACAAGCCGGGAGTGGGGGAGTCCCCCCGCTGGCAGTCTAACTATGGGGTTATTGCCGGGTCGGCTGCAGGTAAAGGCATTCAGACTCCATGGTTGAAGTCCCCCAGTTTCCTCAGCGGGGAGGGGCGAAGACGTGGCAGTCTTATCCATCCACATCCTCTGTGTGACTCTGGAACTTTCACTCTCCACAACTCTGGAGTCATATTTTTAATGAAGGCTAGAAGACTATTTGTCAACGGCCCACTGAAATGCATGGCAAAGACTACGGAGAGCAGTCAGTCAGAAAGGCTGTCAGAATTGATTCAATAATTTAGGAGTTGGTCCTGCATGTGGGAAAAAAATCACTGTAATATTCCTAATAGATTCCCATAGGGTATTTTTCTCCTGTGTTATCACTATGATATTCCTGTAGGAACTTTTGGCTGTGATATTTATATAGTATAGTATAATTATATAGTATCTTCAAAATATAACTATTTTGGTTTTGTTTTCATTAGGGATCTTACTAGCTGAAGTAGTATCAAACTGATTATATACAGATGGGGTGTTTTAAGGGCATAAAGCACTATTGATTTTTGTTTCTATTAATGGTTGCCTCCTGATGATCACCAACTGGAGGTCATGCTTCACCTTTTAAAAATTAATTAATTAATTAGACTTTGTCAATGACCTGCTAAACTGTATATCAAAGACTATGGAGAGCAGTCAGACTTGTTAGTGAAAGTTAAGCAATTGCAGTAAGGTTGTCAAAATGAATTAAGTAATTTAGCAGTTGGTCTTGACTTTGTTCATGCCAGGTGTGTGTGCAATCATTTATAAACCCTGTTTACAGACAATCACATGTCACATAGTCGAGTTTGTTAAGAAGTAATTGGTTAATACAATTCTTAAATGTTTTCTTAAATTCTTACACTCTGACTTTAATACTCTGTGATGAAAGCAATTGGCTATATTTCACTGATAATAATTTTACCCTCATCACCTTGAATACGGTCATGGAAAACCTAGAAAAGTCATGGAATTTGATCAGCAAAAAAGGTGTAGGGATCCTGTTCAGTGTCACCTACTAAGTCGTGCAGTGATTGCTATCTGTGTTTCACTGTGTGGTAGTCAAATATTAGTAAACAACATATCACTGTGTAGGATATTTCAGCTATCTAAAACATCAACTGTAAACGTCAGGGTTTGGTGTCAGCCCCTCAGAATCAAAGGGTAAGGGATTCTTTCTAGACCCGACGTTCAATAATCATACAGGGAGAAATCCACTGTAGAAGAGGAGGAGACACCAATTTCCCTCCAGTAGCCTCAGTAGACCATAATACAATGCGGCCACAAGGGGCACGACTTTCACTTTTTCTCAACTGGGAAAACCTTTACTGCTATCACTTTGCTTTCTCCACCAACTGTATGCTAACAGGTAGTTCAGTCTGCAGAGATGCAGAGATGTGTTAGGGTGAGTGTCTGACAGATTAAATATGTTTTATGGGCAATCGGGTTGCTTTGGATTCCTCACATATCTCAATGCAAGTATGTGCACACACACACACACACACCCACACACCCACACACACACCCTCACTCCAAGTGTGCTCACAACATACGACTCTAATCTTGACATTAGACTTCCATAACATTATCACCAGAGTGACACTGTAGCTGCCACCCTGTCATTACAGTAATTGTATGCTACAGCACAATAATAATGCCAATCCAAGTTGCAGTGTTATATTTATGGCATGTTGGGATTGAGTGGCATTACACAGAAAGAACTAATGCTAATAGTTATCTTGCATTGTAACGTGATTGAAGATTCTCTGTATAGAAATATAATTGAATTTCACTTCAATGTAATTTAATTTGGATTAATTTGATTTAGTAGTTCATGTCAAAAGTACAGTTCTGACAGCACTTCTCTGTCTTCCCTGCTGATGACCTAAATAGAAATCCCATATGCAGTTTCTTTTATTTTCATTAAGTTTGGCTTTGTGGCAAAGTGAGGACCTGCCTGAGCCTGTCGATAGCTTGCGTAAGAGGCAGTAAGGGGAAGATGCCAGTGGCTGCACAGATACACATTCATGCATGACCTTTACATTGGCATTAGGTTTGTGTGTGTGTGTGTGGATTGCATTGGTACTGTTATTAATCGTACTTAATACCTGTAGCGTGGCTGGGTGGGCCTACATAAAATTGGCTTGAGCAAACTGCACAGTTGCTCTTTGGGCAAAAATCAAACGTCAGGGAAAGCACACAGTATACCAAATGGCAGACGCAGTGCTATGCTGACATTACACACCAGAGATAGATGGGTGGACTCATCATTCTGGGGGTTTTAAATTCATTAGGTCTACTACGACAAAACTCTGAAAAAAAAACAGATGTCGTTCATATGTGAGTGAATCTGAGTGGGTATTGGGTCATTTTACATGCTCTGAAATAGGTGGACCACAGTACAGATTAGAGGGCAGTGGCACAACCATGCCTGCGTGCCTGCTTAATACCTGCTTGGCACCACTGGTGTTTATCTGCCCTTGCATCTGCGTTTTACACCACATAAAGTTAAATCATATGCCACATTATTTTCATGCTGTATAGCTATGCTACAAGTCAGAAAAAAATCTAAGATGAAACCTGTATTATGTCCCTGAGAAGCGAGAAACCACAGAGCAAAGTCATCAAGAGACAAAACCTAGAGGTGCTTGCCATTAAATTACAAGCTAGCGTTGTGGATTCCCAGAATGTTTGTTTGAGCTTCATCTCACCCTTGGCAGTGTCACTCTGTCTATAGATTTGGTGTCCAATTCAAAGTCTGTGGATTTGTCTGATAATGGCATCATCAAGAGTGTTATGGCTTTCTTGTTCCTGGCTTTGGGAGAGTCTTGGTCTACTTATCCTTGCTACACTGTGCCACATAATTTGTCTGTCTTTACCTGCACCAACCACACAGTTCACAGTTCAAGTTGTTAGCACTGAAATAGGCAGGTCACTATCATGAGTACTTAGTACTTCATCATGTTATTATTTGTATAGTTGATGTTATAGCACAGTCATGTAAGTTCAGCTGTGCGTGCTGTTCACTGAGTTCATATTCCTATAGTTTGAATAACCCTGAGACTTCTGTCGATTTATTCAGCTTTAGCTATTGGCAATGCAGGTGAAAGCCACATGGTACAATATATTATCATACTGTCAGGGCTTTCCCCATGTACTGACCAAACCTTAAACCTCCTGTCTAATAGGGCTGTGTATTTGTGGTGCAGAGGTAATGTCTATGTGTGAATGAACCTTCTGCTGACCCAACCTTGTCATTTCCTGCCCTTTATGCTCCCTTTTATGCCCCTCATCAGTTCCTAATCCTCCTCCTCCTGTCTTCCCTGGAGCAATGAAGGCAGCTATGTTTGTCCTACTACTACTGTCCCTTTTTGAATGTGTACACACACACACATACATACGTATGCACACAAACATGCACACATTGCCATGTGCCTGATTTTACACATCGTTCCTGTCTGTCTGTCTTTCTCTGTTCATCTCTCTCTCTGTATGGGTTAAAGATCACAGTGCCACAGAAGCCCTGCAGCAGTTATGGCTGAGCCAGCTCCAGAGCACACAGTGGCCATAACCACAGAGTTATATTTGGCGTTGTGTGGTGGGTGGAAGGTTTTGGTTTTAAAAGGATTAAAGAGATCCTCTGTGTAAGGCCATTCTTCTCAGTTCAAGGAACCTATTACTTATTCTACCCTTTGCTTTTTCTGAATCTGTATCCATTTCTATCTTTCTGTTTCTTTAACTCATCTGCAATTGTATCTTATGACATTCCATGTCTCTCTCTCTCTCTTTCGCTCTCTCTCTCTCTCTCTCTCTCTCTCTCTCTCTCTCTCTCTCATTTCCTAAATCAACCAAAATGTGAACACAGAACCATCATGTAAGAGCACGTGTTAGGAAAATATTTAATATAAAAGCATATAGATAGATATAAGGGATTTTTAGAGCAGGTAAAGGGAGTAGGAAGGGGGAGATCATTCAGCGGAAAGGTGGTGTGAGGAATTCCATGAAGAGATTTTTCAGTCTACAACGGACGGTGGGGAGTGAGTTCGCTGTTTTTGCCGGAATGGGAAGGTCATTCCAGCATTAGGGAGTCAGGAGGGAGAAGATTTGAGATGGATGGAGCGATGACCATGTCAGGGAAGGGAGAGTCAAATGACTGTTAGCAGAAGAACATAGGCTAGGGTGCATGCCTGGACCATGGCCTGGAAGTATGGGGGGACTTCACAGTCAGCTGTCTAGAGTCACAGCAAAATTCTTTAGTCTGGGCAGTCTGAGTCACCATATTCTTGTCAGTAGTGATGGAGAGGTCTTGTAGAGGGCAGGATTTGCCAGGGAAAAAGAGCAGCTGAAATTGAGTTTGAAGTGGTGGCCTGACATCCAACTGGAAATGTGAGCAAGCCGAGCAGAGATGTGCACCTCACTCTAGGTGTCAGAGGATGGGAAATAAAAGGTGTTGGATGTGATGCTTATCCCAGGACTGAGCCCTGGGGGACTCCAGTGTAGAGAGTGTGCTTTGAACACAACTCCACAATACCTGATAAGTGAGGAGAGAAGAGGCTCTAGCAGAGTGGAGTGTTTCAGTGACCACATGGAGTTCAGTCTCAGAAGAATGGCCATCTTTAAGCCTCACACTACTAAATCGCCACATGTTTCAACTTGCTTTGGACTGACCAAAGCAGCAAGAGGCATCTTAGATCAGACACAGTGATGTACTGTAATGTGACACCCTTATCTTAACAGATTGAGATATACCTTTCCCATTTACAATCAGGGACAGAAACAATAACAGCACAGCGTAGTTGTGTTTGTGGATGTGGGGTTCATGATACAAACTGAAATCTGAGATTAACAGAGACACTTTGTTGACATTATGTTTTCAGTGTGTGTACTAAAACTATCTCTCTCTTTTTTCTCTTAAGGATGGAGCTACATTGTTGGTGTTTCCTGTTGCTGAGCTGCCTCCTGCCGTTGCTCTCAGCCCACAGTGACTTCTTCACCTCCATAGGTAAGACCGTTCAGCAACATATTTTGCGTATGTAATAAATAAAAGTACCTGGTTTCTGTTGACCCCATTCATTCACTTTTCCCCTTTTTTCATTGTTCTTTACCACACCTACAGAAGCTACTGTCCTATAATGTAAGGCTCAAGTCCTGTAATGATTCTATGTGGACTTGACTACCGTACCAGTGATGTATTGTTTCTGTTGTGCCTCCCTCAGGCCATATGACAGATCTACTGTACACAGAAAAGGACCTAGTCACCTCTCTAAAGGACTACATCAGAGCAGAGGAGAGCAAGCTGGAGCAAGTCAAACAGTGAGTGTCTAGACACACATGCACGTATGTACGCATACATGTACACAACCATACACAATTGTAGATACAGTGCACTCAAAAGTAGACACACATATGCATGTACACTTACTACACTCAATTCCTTCCATTCTCTGTGTAGATAAGTGCTGATTTCTTAAGGATTCAACGGAAGCACTGTAACTAATTCTGTGTCGCCTACCTTGTGTTAGGTGGGCTGATAAGCTGGACTCGCTGACAGCCACAGCCACGCAGGACCCCGAAGGATTCCTGGGGCACCCTGTCAATGCCTTCAAGCTGATGAAGAGGCTGAACACAGAGTGGGGGGACCTGGAGAGCCTGGTGCTCAGGGATACTACAGATGGTAAGGATAAAAGCAGGCCAAAGGAGGCTGGGGTCAAATAGCAGGTTTTAGCATTTGCTTCAATAAGCTTGGAGTATCACAGGAGTTGGGATTGCCATGTAGGAGGCAAGCAAAGGTTAGATAATCACAGAAATGCATTAGAGTCAATTTATTATAGATTTCTGAGACTGAAATTTACCTGGCACTAGCAGAATATTCCTGATGATTTGGTACTACAAAGTTTAAAACAAACAGTACTATTTTACCAGTACTATTTGACCCAGGTCTGGTCCAGAACTGAGTAAAAATAAAATGAGTCAAATTAGAAAACAGGAAATAGATTTGACTCTACAGTGAAAACCAATTTACACTTAAGGCACGCTGAAGCAAATGCTCAATGTAATAGAAATGTCACTTTTTTACACATTCACACCGTGGAGCTCCCCAGCACAACCATATTCCTCCACTGTGGGCCACTGAGCTGCTCCACTGGAGGTGTTAGGAGTTGGGGAGAGAATTACTCATTTACTTTCCCCAGCCACATTTTCCCAGCCGGTCCTGGGATTCGAACCGGCAACCTTAGTACCCTCTAGGCTACTGCCACTGTCTCACTGACTGTTAAGAGTAGGGAGTGTTTATTGGCTACTAGTCAGACTGTTATGTGTCCCATATTAACCATTCTCAATCATTCTCCACCATGTCTTTATCTGTCCTATCCTACCCATCTCTCTTTCAGGATTCATTTCCAACCTGACCATCCAGAGACAGCACTTCCCCACAGATGAGGACCAGACAGGGGCCGCCAAGGCTCTCCTCCGGTTACAGGACACTTATAGACTGGATGCCAACACCATCTCCACTGGAGACCTGCCTGGTGAGGAGTCACTGCATTTCACCATTGCTTGATGGAAAATTGATATCTCCAAGAAGTTTTTATTTTACATTGACGGTCATCCATCTTTGAAATATAACAATGGGATTCAATGTCATAAAAGTACATAGCTGACCATGTGTGCTTTTTAGTTAAATGAAAAACACTGAAACACTGTTTCCTTGTGAAAGCAGTGATATTTCTGTGTTATTCAATGTATTGGGATTCAGTTTCTAATTTCCCAGCCATGGCAGGATACTACATTTTTCTGTTTCTGTTTCTGTTTTGTTCTGTTCTGTTCTGTACCATTTTCCCTCCTGTACCCTCTGCCTACTAGGAGTGACATACAAGAGCCATATGACAGTGGAGGATTGTTACGAGCTGGGGAAGATAGCTTACTCTGAGGTGGACTACTTCCACACAGAGCTGTGGATGATCCAAGCCCTGAAACAGCTGGATCAGGGAGAGGACTCCCCCATAGATAAGGTGACAGTGCTGGACTATGTCAGCTACTCCATCTACCAGCAGGGGGAGATAGAGCGAGCCCTGGAGTACACCAAGAGGCTGCTGTCACTGGGTGAGTCCCTCTGTACTACAAGCACAGTAGCGTTTTGAATTGTGTTTCTAATATTAAAAAGAACACAGGGAGATGTATTTTGTGTTGTTGCCATTTAAGAGACTGTTCAACTGTCTGGTAAATTAAATGAGGCACATTGAGTAGTTTATCTATGGGAAAACATTTTGTCCAGGACTGAAATATGTGGAATTATTCAATTTATAAACTTAGTTAGTCTTTAGTTTAGAGATTACACTTTCTTTGGTTTAAGTAGATAAGCCTGTAAAACACAGCCTTTAGTTTTTTTACATAACCAAAACCAAAAAGCACATCACATCAGATTACTAAACAGAGGTCAAACAGCCAAGTAGACATAATATGTAAACCAATATGAAAACCATGTAAAGACAGTCACCAAAACCTACACACACACACACTTTTAGAGCAGGTGAGATAGAGAGACAAAGAGATATCATTACTTGACATGCTTAAACTGAGCACTGACGCCGTTGAATATAACGAGAAAGTGTTTTTTACAAAACTTTCAGTAAATCAAATAAATAACTGGAAAACTCATCCACCGCACTGAAGAATAAGAAATGTAATATGAGTAGTCAAAAAGGAAGGATAAATAAAAAAAGAAAGACTACAGTATATACAGACGTAAATACAAAGTGCAACTCGACCAACCCATCAACTGATGACAATGAATAGCATACAGTATCTTATGCCCTGCCTTTGTCACATTTTATAGTTAGTTCTGACTTCTTCTCACTTCCTCCGTTTCAGACGCAGAGCACCAACGTGCCAAGGGCAATCTGAAGTATTTTGAGTTCCAGCTGGAGAAGCAGAAGAAGAATGCAGGGGAGGCTGAAACTCAAGGGGCGGAGCAAGGGAAAACAGACACAAGAGAAAAGAAGCCTAAAAAGAAAGGCTTTAAGGAGCCCATCCCAGAGAGAAAGATGTACGAGATGCTTTGTCGAGGGGAGGGCATCAAAATGGTAAGGACGTGGTACACAGAAACTGCACACTTCCACAATATACCTCACTTTGAACTCCTTCTCTCTCTCCGCATTTCTTTTTCTTTCCTCTCAATCCGTGTAGACCCCCCGCAGGCAGAGCCGGCTGTTCTGCCGTTACTATGACAACAATCGCCACCCCATGTACCTGCTGGCTCCGATCAAACAGGAAGATGAGTGGGACCGCCCCTACATTGTTCGTTACCATGACATCATCTCACACAGTGAAATCGAGAAGGTCAAGCAGCTGGCCAAGCCTAGAGTAAGTTGTTGTGTGTGTGTGTGTGTTTTAATTTTGGTGCTGCAGCCAGGAAGAAAATAAATAGTTTTCACTGCTCCTAAAAGATAATGACATATGTATGAAGCTATCACATGACAATACAAGCTTTACTGTCACTTAGGAATGGAATTGGTCAAAGGTCAGCAATGCAATTTTGAGGTAACTTATGAATGAGGCTCTATTTTTTTCCCCCCATTATTTGGTATTATTTGTTATGTGTCTTGAATGGAGTGGTAGGTCAAAGATGGCTGAGTGAGTGGGTCAGCCACACACACACACACACACACACACACACAGAAATAGATAATGTGTGTGTGAGGGTGTAAAACATATCCCTGGCTCCACAGCTGCGCAGGGCCACCATCTCCAACCCCATCACTGGTGTGCTGGAAACCGCCTCATACCGGATCAGCAAGAGGTAAGGCACAGCCAGGAGCCACCATGGAAAGAGGACAGGGGAGAGAGAAGAGAAGAGAGTGGGACTCTCTTCTCCTTTTTCTCCTCATTATCTCACCCCATTCCTCCTGGTCCTGGCCTTTGCCTCTGTATTCCTCTGTCCACCCCTCCCTCCATTTCTCCCTCCTTCCCAAAGCTTAAAGGCTCCTGAGCAGAAACACAGAATCACAATTAATATGATCTAATCATAACATAATACAGGTATTTGTGGCATTTCTGCAGTGGCAATGCAGCTGCAGTTAGAAGAATGTAATCTTGGAGCAGATTGAGATGTGCTACAAGAGATCACAGGTTTCCAACTGTTTAAACTAGTGATTGCACAGCCACTGTGTGAGGATGGTGGAAAGGTTTGGCTCAGGAGTTCCTATTCTGCTGTAGAAAGGTAGCACAAGAGGAGAGAGGAGGGAAAAAATGTCCTCAATTCCTTAGAGGTAAATGCATAAGAAGACAAGAATGTTGGACTCATATTTTAAAATGGAACTCTCGTTGCCTCAGGAAATGCTCCTTTGTCCCTCCTTGAGAATAACATTGACCACTAGTGACTGGATCTACCTTTCTTTTCTCTCCCTCTTTCCTCCTCTCTCACTTTATGTCCACTATTTTTCCACGCGTCCTCTTGTTCCCTTCTGTCTTGTTGTATGTTTCATGTTCTGTCTTCCTTCTTTCCTTCCTTTTTTGTCTTTTTTCCCTCCATCTCTGTGTCCTTGTGCTGCGGGGAGCTAGCTAAGGCGAGCCACGGTGCATGACCCTCTAACTGGGAAACTCACCACAGCCCAGTACAGAGTCTCCAAGAGGTAAGGGGTTACAGGTCACTGGGCAGGCGGCAACGCCTTCCCCTCCTCCTTCATCGATCTCTCCATCCTTGCCTCTGTACTTTGGCCAAAACACCAACTTGTTCATTCAGCCCCGCACCCAGCAAACACCATGGAAAAAAAAAATGTTCAGCCACACCTAGAAAACAAACACTAGAGGATGTTTTAATTTGGTTAAAGCCAATACTTTTACACCAGTTAGAGCCAAAGCATGTAGTTTAAACCAAGTTAAACCACCCTCTATTTTTTGTGTGGCTGAAACTTTGTTTTATTTGTCCAGTTTACCCAGTGTCTCAGGCATTTTGATGGAACTGCACAGTTATGGCAGACTGTTTTCTTCCCTTCAACCAGCCGTCCCAGAGCATGGGGTCTATCGCTCTGTTCTGGTATGAATCTGTATCACTCTCCCAGGCTCATGCAGCTGCTCTGGTTCTACCCTATGTTTCTTCAACTTCCATATCAGTAGGACAGATTAAGAATCATCTAAGGCCTTAGCATGGATACACATGCACAAATACACAGATATGTGTTATAGACAGGCACGCTGACGTGTGCACACAGAGGAAGTGTTTAATTTTCCATCCAACCTCCTGTTCTGTAATGCCCCCTTGTGGATAACATCCACTATGCTTTAAATGTCTGTTCCAATGTCACAGATACATTGCTCTTATTTAGTTCAACTTAAATAAGCTTGAATCTAAAAGTAGCAGCACACCAAAGCCCCAAGTTTCTTTGGTTTTAGTGTCTTTGGTTATTAATGTGTTTGTGTTCAGGTGTGGTTTGTATGTGCTACATATGTGAATGTGTAGTGAGACGGGGTTAAGGGAACTCAAAACTCAAAACTGTCTCTGAACTGGCCATTATCGCATGAGGGAGAATAGGAGGAGAAGAACTGTTGGCCTGCATTTAGCCCTGAATCCTTCCAATATATAATTCATTGTCAAGACTCCCCCAACAGAAACTCTGAATAAATCATATAAACTCATCACACACACACAGAAATTGTGCTGAAATTCTCAGAAATACCCCCATTAGGCAATGGGAGATGGGAGTCATCTAATAGGCTGAATGCTGAATGATGTCTTAAAAGTCAAGAATGTAGCCTCTAAAATGGATAGTGTGTTGAGAGCAGATGCTTGGAATTGATCCTGTAGCAATAAAAGCATACTTCATACTTCAGCCACAACTACTGTCTTTGTCTCTCACTTTATACATTACATCATAACTTCATATAGTCCAGAAACCGATTTCCATTTTATTCTATGTGGTTTGACAGTTTTTTTTATGAATGCTGTGCTATGTAGTTCTTGGTGTGGTCTGTAAACTAGAATCTTGTCATGTTTTAATAGTTTACATGAAATAATTCATTGCCATGCCTGGTCTCATTTTGTGAGACCCACCTTTTTGGAGGCGTGGCAGTGAGTCTGAGCTTGATGAAAGGCAGGTAGTGTCAGGATAGTCCATGAAAACACTTACTTTGTGGGGTTCCTGCTGTAGTCATCAAACAGACGCTTGTGACTTCACCAACTCTCTATGAAACTTCCTCAGACTCAAGTGCACACTAAGTTACTCCAATACTTCAGTTGACAACCCACGTACCCTAAGCTGATTGGAGATTCTGAATCTTGGGCCATTTTCTTAGTTTTTCCTTTCTTTAAGCCTCCTCTTCCTTTTTTCTACACTCCTATCACTTCATCATCTGATCTTAACACATGCACCTTTGAGCTTTCCGTGAAAAGATTCCAGCATGATATTTTTCTCGCTCACCTGTTTCAGAAGAAATGTTTCCAAATCTTTACCACCATCTAGTAGACAAATATTCACAACACATTAATGTGTATTCCTCTCTTTCCTTTCTCAATCTCTCTGCTCTTCTCCTGCATCCCAGCGCTTGGCTTACTGGGTATGATGATCCAGTGATTGACAAGATCAACCAGAGAATTGAGGATATCACAGGATTGGAGATGGACACTGCAGAAGAGTTGCAGGTAAAGATTATGTGTGTTATGTGGGTTGAAGATTGTGTCATTGAACGTACTTAAGTTTATTTATGGTGTGCTTTTATTTATTATGTCTATTTCATCATCTTTATTTTCTGTTACAAGTCCAACACCTCACTGAATGTCGCTGCATGTGTGTATTTTGTTCATGCTTTTGTAAGCGCACTTTAGTTGGGTTATACATGTAACTAGTGGTCTATTGCCAGAGGGGAAAATCTCTGGTGTATACATAAACTCTAGTGTATGCATTTGTGTATATGGATTTGTGTGTATGTGTGTGTTGCATTCCAGTTTGTTGGGCATAACTTTGTGTGCATGTTTGTATATGCTCACATTTGTGCATGCCTTTGGGCAAGAAAGTGATATGTCTGTCTGTGGTGGTGAAATGGTAGTGAGCAGATGTCATCATATGGAAAACTTGTTTTTATTGTTGCAGCTGTGAGATTTACAGTGTATTCAATCTTATTGCCTCCTGTAGGTTGCAAATTACGGCGTCGGAGGTCAATATGAACCTCATTTTGACTTCGGAAGGGTAGGACCTCTATAATTTACACAAGTTACTTTTTATAACTGGTTGTAGTGTAAATATAGCAGGATGCTAAACCTGTTAATGCCTCTCTCTCCACAGAAAGATGAGCCAGATGCCTTTAAAGAGCTGGGCACTGGGAACCGTGTAGCAACATGGCTCTTCTATGTGAGTCCTCTTTGTGCTTTACAATGTGATGGTAACAATGGACCATAGACTCCATAGATAAATACTGATCTCTCTTTGCCTCTCTATCTATGTGTTGTAGATGAGTGATGTATCAGCAGGTGGAGCCACAGTATTCCCAGATGTAGGGGCATCAGTATGGCCCAAAAAGGTACCTGGTGATCCTATGCCTGACACCTAAGTGGGTGTGGGTCGAGCCTGTTTTATGATGATTGGTGAGAGTAATTGCCCCCACCAACCCCTGTTGCGTATTGTGTGTGTGTTCCAGGGTACTGCAGTGTTCTGGTACAATCTGTTTGCCAGCGGGGAGGGTGACTACAGCACCCGACATGCAGCTTGCCCAGTGTTGGTAGGCAACAAGTGGGGTGAGTTCCCTTTTTGTCTGGTTCCCCATAAAAATGTCTAAAAGGACCTGAGTAAATGTAAAAGGGACCATGATAAAACTGTCTTTAGCCACTTCAGATTAGATCAGATTAGGATTCTGATGATTTTTTTTTTCTGTTTCTGTCTCTGTGCTTTTAGTATCAAACAAATGGATCCACGAAAGAGGGCAGGAGTGGCGGCGACCCTGTAACCTGAAGGAAACTGAATGATGAAAAGGGAAAGCCTCCTCCTGTTCACCCACCCTCTTCCTTTTGAACCACCCATGACCAAAGAACACTGCTGCAGATGACAGATCATGTATATGAGGTCCAAATGGCTCACCCCCCACTGCGATTACTCCTTTCCCCAAGCTGTTGTGCGCTGAGCCCAGAGATTGTTTGGGTTAATGTCAAGCCCCTGGACAGTATTAGTGTTGCTGTGACAGATAGTATGTTGTTATGGTTGTGGGACGGATGGCTTTGAGAAGCCCTCATTCCCTATTCACCCCCCCCCTTTCTCCATGTGTCTTTCTTTGCACTCTATATGAACTCTAGCTCTGTGGTGAAGTGACAAGGGACCAATTTACTCACTGTCAGTTTGAACCTTAAAGGGAAAGATCACATTTTTAAGATGCCTGTTTGATTCATCATATTCCTTTCAGTCCATCCAGAAAGCACTTGGTGTTTTCGGTTGTTGAAGCATCGGAAGAACTTTTAGCATTTGTAAGCAATGTGAGTAAAAGTCATTTAGGCTCTAAACTAATTCTCTGTAAAATCACACAATTTCACAAAATGGTTTACTATTCAGAAGGACTTGCTGTGTGTGTGATTTTTTAAGCAGTGGTACACTAAACACCAAAACACTCAAAAAACACTTAAGAAAGTGGTTTTGGGTGGACTGAACTGGTGGTGGACTCTGAGCCTATAATAAATTGTACAGGCTTTCTAAAAACCTAGAAAAAATGAGAAGCCCTAGTCCAGATGGACTTCATTTTGTAAATGTTGTTTAACTCATCTTTGACAGAAATTGTCTAACAAATTAAAGTTGGATGGGTGTTCAGCTAAATCTAGATTTATGCAATACATTGTTACACATTACACCTGTTTTTGTTCTGCCGCAGACTTTTTCACTCCTGAGTACTCACACCATGCCATAGTTTTGTCATACATGCACATACCAGCATGCACAGGTGGGCACATGGGCACACCTACACATGAACACAAATACATACAGAAGCACAAGTACTCCCATATGCTGCATAGCAACTCTAATGTTTTGTATTTACAAACTAAGTTGTTACTTGTTTATCTCTACTTGTCCCTAAATGGCCATCGGCTTTAATTTAACAAACAAGATAAACTAAGGAACAATAGAAAATGAAAGAGTGGATTGGATATTCTACATTGTATTGTAACAGGCTTAAAAATCTTTCCAAGTTTCTTTGAAAGTGATTTACCAAAGAAAGTGTGGAGCCAAAGAACTCCCGCTAGGTTTGTAAGAGTCCCTATGATCCATTGGTATGATTCTTTTCTATGTAATACTATATGGGTCTTCCGAGGAAGAAACGGTTTATTTATATTTCACATTTCCCATTTTGTGTTGGTTTTGTCCTATATGGAAGTCTGAAATTGTTGTTTTCTACAATAAAGTCTGTTTTAGTGATGTTAAAAACATTGTCCCGCTGTAATTGTGTTTGGGGGTGGGGGTCAGGGTGTGGGTGGAGGGCGGCGTCACGTGACTTGCCAGTACTAATTGATGCCGTCGCTTGTTCCGCTGTGGTAACTGGGGACAGACGTCTCTCGGGTCGGGAGGACACGGGCAAGCGTGAGTGAGAGAGAGAAAGACAAGAAAAGCAGATCACCAAAGAGAAGAACCACAGGAAGTTACATTACAGTTAATTCAGCTGTCCGTCCAACATAAAAAAGAATCCTGAAGGATCATATGCAGTTTGAGTTTTGGGGGAATAAAACGTGCGGCACTATGATGACCCAGGTGGAGACAACGGTGCTCTATGATAACGGCTACGAGGATGAGTACATGTTGCAGGAAGATGAATGGGACAGGGACATGCTGCTGGACCCTGCCTGGGAGAAACAGCAAAGAAAAGTAAGAATACAGAGTTAAATAGACCCGCTGAATACGCAGACTTTACGTAAGGTGTGGATCGACATAAAGGGTGTTTTCTCTGCATTGTCTAAAAACATATTAATTGTATTGATTTCTGTTCAGGTCATATCTATATAAACGGACAGTGGCTGTTAGAGTTTTTGGTATGTGGCTTCAGCCAGCCCTCTTGGGACCAGTGTCAGGCAAACTAGAATTTTAAAAATACGACTTCCGGTGATAGTTTTCAGAATAAAACCCTGTATATTATGTTGAAAAGTTTTGAGTGATACAAAGTGAAAATAAGGAGCATGTTAAATGAGGAATCTATAGCAAATGACAATACAGTTGTTGTTTCTCGATAAGATCATTACGTACCATGTGCCATAACACAATATAATCCCTTTAATACAATGTTGACAGCTACAGTTTCCCTCTATGTTAAATGTAATGATACGTCTGATCATTTTTAAAGATCATTTTTGGATTTCTTATGCTTTATGTGATGGCCTACAGTAGAGAGAGACAGGAAAAATTGTGAGATGAGGAGAACACACCTCAAGTAAGTAAATACGCCGGATTCAAACCCAGTAGGCCACTCTTATGTGATCTTCCATGACCTCAGCAAAGTGACCTATCAGGACTTCAGACTAGATTTCTGTCTGTCCTTCTTAAGTGACAATTGTATGCTTTTATTATGAAGGAAAATTCGAATAACCTCCGGTATTGTTCTGGTTGTATTCGGGTGACTTGACGCAGCCAGAGGCCAAGGGAGGCTGTCTTGGCTCCGCTTGACAGACGGATGCGGCGGGTACCAGCTAACAATAGCTCAACGAGCGGCTCTCCAGACTGTTGCCATTCCGCTGATACGCCCGGAATGCGAGCTGTCAACAGATGCTTCTAACACATGATGACGCTCTTGGGATTAGAATTGATGCTATGTCTAATTTTAACCTCGGGACCAAAAGGCATTATAGTGGGGTTAATCCAGTGTCCTTGGTGGGGAATTCTTTTGTTTATAGAAACCACACAGAAATATTGTACCAGCAGCGACGATCTGAATATAGGCCTGCCACCCTGTCACTTGGTTTTAGGGCTTTAAAGTCGGCCTTTGCCTTAACTGCAGCTCTTTTCACAACTGGAGGCCAGTAACTCCAGCTTTGTGCCGCATCTCATGACAAAACTGGTTATTTTTGGTAACACAAAGTAGCGCAGCAAAATCCCAGTCAGGTCCCTGGTCCATGTAAATGTACACAGTAAAAAATGTTAAAGAAGTATTAATATGTGTTGATTTATTAGTGACAATTGGAGCATTGTTTGGAGAGTTGGTGTTCACTCATAGAGCTGATATGACTCTGGGGTGGGTATTCAAAACTATCTCAAAGTGTTAAATTGACTCTGATATGTGTGGACTGATATAGACACTGGCATAGTGTTGACTCTTTTACTCAGAATTAAATTAAGACTGATACCTGGTTAAAATTAAATAGATTTTGATTTGACCTTGAGTGCTTTATTTACTGTATGTGTTGCCGCAAGGCATTAGGTGACAGTATAATGGAGACTCTTAAGGAAAGAGCCTCTTTCCTTAAGAGACCTTTATTAGATTTTCCTAATCATTTCCCTCCCACAGCCTTGATCCTCTTAGGCAGCTAGAGCCACAACACAGAAGGGATGGAATAGGGCTGGGCTTCTTTTAAGTCTTGTTGGCAACTGTGGTAGCTTTCATTTAATGTAATTCACCTTTTAATGTGCCTGTGCTTATGTGACCAGGTCAGGTGTGCTGTTACCTGACTCAGACAGGTTTATCAATAGGATTACCAGAAGCTAAGGCTTGCTGCTGATTCATGTTACTGACAGCAATAGTCAGTTGTGATGGATGACTCTGGTCAAGCCTGCACTGCCAGGCTACACTGATTAACGATGAAATACAATTGTGAGATCGGACGTGCAATGCATTAATGGTGAATAATTACTACATTTAAGGTAAATGGAAGTTGGAATGAGCTGAAAATGAGAAAAATGAGAAACATGATACCTTAATAAGGGCCTGTCTTTTCAGATAACAAGGCTCTCCTCCAGCTCGACTCTCCAGCCCTCATATATCATAACATTGGAATTCCAGTGAAACACTCAGTGCTGATCTATTTTCCATCCCCTACATGCCTTATACAGCCAGCCTCTGACCTAGTGCGGCCTCAAAGGCAGCAACCAATTCAGTGACAGGGCTGGTCCTCACTGGATGTGATTCATAAATATATTTAGCTTTAATCGTCATTGGTACTTGGAGGGGTCGGGGTATGTGTGTGTGGGGGGGAGTGGTTGGAAAGCGGGTGGCAGGGTTCTGTAACTGTGGCGGGGTCAGGCTTGAAGGGCCAGCTAGCCAGCCAGCCGCGTTTTTTTTAACGATTCAATGTCACATACTCAGTGTGGAATGTGGTGGCCTTTATTCCAAAGCCTCTAATATTCCTTGGCTGGGATGGCATTAGGCACCCATACACAGCCTCCCTGGGTGCAAGGCTTTTAAGAACTGTGTAAAGGTCTTAAGAAAACAAGGAACACTCTCTCAGTTAGACCCATCTGTCTGTGTGAAAGTGGGTGGTAAAAGAACAAAATGTCACCGAAGCACAAGTCAAGTGTCCACTTATCTTACATTACAGGATGAATGAATGTCTTTTACACTATTATGTGGTCTGCTGTACGTGCAGATTAGCTCATTGCTTTCGGCACCTATAAGCGCAGAGATCATATAGCAGCCTAGTTACACAGTGTAGGATATATACAGGGGATAACAGTTTTGACACTATCATCTCTGAATGTGACTATTTTAAACTTAAACTGACTATATTTGTCTCCTTTATCCATGCCTGCCTTTGTTCATGCCTGGAAGAATACAATGATAAAGCGATCTGCGTGCAGCTCTAACTTATCATATGATGCCAAAATAGTAGCAAATGCCAAAATACTGCGAGAGAGTGATGTGAAGGGAGAATGTGCTCGGCGTCCACATGACATTTTCACTCATCTTGACATGGCGAGACATTTTGACGTTTTCCTCCCTGTCTCTTATCATGAGGCACACCAGAGCAGTCTAAATTTAACACCTTATATCAGTCAGAATGTTCTCTGTGGCCTGCTCCCGGCTTTCAACTGTACAGGGCTGATCGCCCATGAACTCTGCTGCTGGCTTTTGAAAGACTTACATATAAAAATAGGAGGAGAAAGACAATGCTCCTGTCTAAACTGGCCTATTTCAGTATTTCAGTACAACACGTGGACCACATGTTACAGCACCTTTGTTCTAATGATTCGGGCGACCTGCTTTTCAAAGAAAAGCTATTGTAGGAAAAGTTGAAATTGGACACCAAAGGGTCAACTGACGCTCAACAAATAGGTTAATGTCAAAATGTTGCACTGGCCAGAGAGGCTAAGGGTTGATATGCTATATGGTCTTTTATCAAAGACTTGTTAAGCTGTTAGCTGCTTCAGTTTGTTTACAGCCACAAAGTTTAATTCTTATTGAGTAATCCATGTGTTACAAAAGAGATTTTCAGTTAAAAAAAACACAAGCCCCACTTGCTTTTAGAATTTTGTTTTTCAAAATGTTTTTAATACATTCATAGCAAATTACTCCTCAAGTGATATCACTCCATGTTTGAATGATTCCTTGTTTGCTCTGCTCTCTATTTTCTGCCTTCTGAGTTCAAGGACTTAGCTTAGGATTTCACGAAACTTCTTTCCTTTAAGATGTCAAATCCACATTTGATTGACCTGAGTCTCCCTGTCCTGGTAGACCTTCACAGCCTGGTGTAACTCCCACCTGAGGAAAGCAGGGACACAAATTGAAAACATTGAGGAGGACTTCAGGAATGGACTCAAACTCATGCTGCTTCTTGAAGTTATCTCAGGTCAGATAAATAAATGTGGCCCAACCTGCTAAAATAAACATTTGCATCATAACTTTTGTTTTCTCACTTGCTATCTATAATTTATTTTTGATCATTTGTACCTTTTTAACCCACTGTTCTCATTACTGTAGCATTCATTGCTGTAATTTATTTTCTTTATAATGTAATAGACTGCTATCTGTTTCATATCATTATTTGGTAGTGAGCACATGAGGTGACATATTTGTCTCTGCCACATTATGGTCCATCTGCAGGAGAGAGGTTGCCCAAGCCAGATAGAGGGAAGATGCGTTTTCATAAGATTGCCAATGTCAACAAAGCACTGGACTTCATCACAAGCAAAGGAGTGAAATTGGTCTCCATTGGAGCTGAAGGTACCTGAACCTACTACAGACAATAGTGTGTCCAATATGGACCCATATATGGACAATAATATCTATAAATGTAATGTGTGAAGTGTTAGCCTTAAGTTAATATTTTATGATACACTTTAGTGATATGGGTTAGTAACAGGTTATTTCTTTTTCAGAGATTGTGGACGGGAATGTAAAGATGACTCTTGGAATGATCTGGACCATCATCCTTCGCTTCGCCATTCAGGACATTTCTGTAGAAGGTGAGATTATGTGATTAGAATCGAGTAAGATGGATTTCACCAATAGGTTTCTGTGGCTGCTGTTCAAATTCAACATTTGGGTCTCACAAGACAATGCAAACTGTGGTCACCTGAGCAAAGAGGTTTTGGAATACATGGAAGCACAGAACTGTAAGATAGGAATAAATCACAGACCATATTTTATACTCCCTTTAAATGTCTGTCCTCAGAAACATCTGCCAAGGAAGGCCTTCTCTTGTGGTGCCAGAGAAAGACTGCCCCCTACAGGAATGTTAATGTCCAAAACTTCCACGTCAGGTCGGTGGTTAAATGTGTCTGTTATTGGCTGTTTGGCTGCAATCACGTTTTGTGATTGATAGCAAATTCATTTCCCATTATATACAAGTCATGTCATATTCCAAGTAAATGAATGATTAGTGTGAAAATCTGTTCCATAACATTTTTTGACATAAAGGAAAAAAGCCTTAGTACTCACGATTGATAACATAAATAGTGATTAGATGCCTTATTACTATTATACCATATTTTGCTTTTTGCTCAAAGTCAAGTGCAAGTGCTAAAAAATACTAACTAAATAGTACTATGATTACTTATCTTGCCACTTCATTTGACAAAAAATTTTTTACAGACCTTTTTATGGATTTTTATTAGATTAGAATCATTTCAGCATCATCAGATAGGATCTTGCCAGTACCTAGTTCTTTATGAAGTTGACCTTCACCGACACAACATATAAGGACTTGAGCCTGGTGTCAGCCCAATACCTGATATTGATGCACCTTTACCCCAAATGTTAAATGCTGTTAAGTGCTCGTGCTTGTCATCGCTCAGGGGCAACTTCACCTCTGAGTCTAGTCTATTGCCTTTGAAGTCTGAAGTCTGACATGCTGGTTCTCTCTGCTTATTGGATGGTGAAGCTGGAAGGACGGCCTGGCCTTCTGCGCCCTGATTCACAGACACAGACCCGACCTCCTCGACTACTCTAAGCTCAACAAGGTGTCCAGTGTGGCCTCACTTGTAACCAGGATGCTGTGTGTCAACCCCAAACACTAACAGATTGATGCCCACAAAATTAACACGTCAGTCTCTTTCACAGTGTGGACTAATGGAAATGAACAAAAACTTGTTGGGTTGCTTTAGGTGAAATGTGAAGAAAAGTATTAGTCTAAATCTAGCACTAGAGTTGTACGCCATCTTTGACTCTGCTCTTTTTTACTCACTTCCTCTCTCCACAACTTACTTTTCAATGCTCACCTGGTGGCCTGTTTTGATTGGGCTCTCTAAGCTGGAAAGATGGGCTTGCGTTCTGTGCCATGATCCAGAAACACAGACCAGATCTCATCAAGTACCATAGTGTCAAGGTATTGTAGGTGGAGCATATTGTTTAGTCCAGAGATTGTAGCACATAGTAGTTCAAGTAAGACGTACAGTACAAGTTCAATTGGGACTGTTGGGTACTTAGGGAATGTAGCAATTAATAGGACCAGTTTCATGTGTTGTGCACAGTGTAAAAGACCAATTGGTCCAATTGGCTGTTGTAGGCAGTAGTAGTTTGCAGCGTTCTCTGTGTAGTTTTGATTGCTGTACATTATTGCTGTAGAATAGCATGTCATTTGGACGGTGGCTATATTGTTAAGTTACCCCACGCTCAGTTGACCTTTAACTTTACACAGTCCGAACTGGGCCCAATACGTATGTCATTTGTGAACACCATAGCTGGTAACGAGTGACATTTTCATCTGTATTGGAAACACAGTAGCTCTCTGAGTCCTTTGTGCTTTTCCCAATACGACTCACTGACCTGACTTGGTCTTGACCCTGAATAGACACAGAAACATGAGCCTAGTCCCTGCAGAGCCCGGGCTTAGCTTTACCTCTGCTATGGCCCTGGCTGTCACATACTGTACCCCAGCGAGGGGCTCCTCATAGAGAATAATGGGGAATAGATACAGGAAGGCTATTGTCATCTGTTGGGCTCTAATCTAAGATGTCATTCCATAAGGTTTCTATATCAGCAAAGGGCATTTTTAGACTGAAACATAAGCATTAGTGAGTGAGCATACACACACACACATACGCTCACAGTGTATCTATCTCTCTCTACTGCTCTTTCTCACTCTTCCTATCTCTTTTGCATACATATACACACACTGAGTCACACCTCGACTTTCCACTGCTGCTCACACTGCCAGGAGACAGTTGCATTGTGCGCCAGTCAGCTGTTGGGTCTGGCTCCAGGTGAGCGTGTTCGTTAAGCTCGGTGTGTTATAGCCTGCCGAAATGGCTCTGGGCAGGGAGCAGCACACACGCAGGCCTTGGGATATCCTTCTATCCTTCCATCCATCCCACCATCAATCTATCACTCCATCCATCCATCCATCTATCTGCCCTGCACTGGATCTGTGAGCAGCTGGCCCTGTCATGCAGTGTGTCACCCCCCTACCCCAGTGGAACAGTGGTACAGAGATAGAGACAATAGCCGCAGCATGATAGCATGATCCCTCTACCCCCATGCACACCAAGCACTCTCACTTATTCACTCTGTCCCATTAGCAGGGGAGGGATTACTGTCAGCTGTTGGCCTAATGCATCCCAAACGCTGGGTATTTCTCGCATCAGATTAACTTTCTATTATCAAATTTCTATAATTTAAAAAATCTATTGTCCACAATATCATCTAAGGTTTTTGTCAGATGAAATGGAATGGAATCAAGAAAATAAAAAAATAAAAAAGGATTTTCCCGTTGACGGCCAATGCATTTTTCAGAAATATAAACATATACAACAGTAGAAAACCTAGAAAATCAGGGCTTGATTTTTCTGCAACAGCGGTACTTTCAAATATAATTTTACAATTTGTAATATCAAAATAAATGCATGTTAGTGATCAGGGTGTATAATGTGCCCACCATAGCATAGAGGTCAGCACAGAGATATTTTAAGTCCACCATTGCTGTGCAGTGATGGAGCATTGTGTTTCCTTATTTAGGATGATCCTCTGGGGAACCTGAACCTGGCTTTTGACATTGCAGAGAAACACCTGGACATTCCCAAAATGCTGGATGCAGAAGGTAATGTGTTATGGAATAGCATGACCTAAAATGGATTCCTGAATTCAAGATTTTAACTTTCTCACATAGTTTTCTGAGAGATATGTTTGCCTAACTGCTGCAATATGAACTTTACTGTATGTATACGAAGATATTGTGTGAATTCAGGAATACACAAGGGGAGAACAATTTTAAGTAGTCATGGTGTGAAGACTTTTATTGCCCTTGCGTTGATGACAGCATCAGATCGACTTCAGTTGGTATGAACATGAAATGATGCGGAGAATAATGCCCACACAGGTCTTAGTGTTTATAATTCAAGTTATGGATGCTGCATTTAATCCTGCCAAAAGGTTTACTGTTCCCTCATTTAACACCAACTGAATGCTACCCCAGTCAGTCAGCCATGCCCTTGTGTAGAAATGAATCCATAACAAACCATATTCTCAAAAGTAGTTGCAGCCAGGTTCCAAATGGATGTGCTGTTGCTGTCTTCCTCCAGAATTCTTGTGCTCCTTATGTTCTCCATAGTCATTGACCTCTTGTTCTTTTCCACTTCCTCTCCCTCTCTTCCACCTTTGCCTTTTCTTCCCCCTCGATGCTATAGATATCATCAACACCCCCAAGCCTGATGAGAGAGCTATCATGACCTATGTATCCTGCTTTTACCATGCCTTTGCAGGAGCTGAGCAGGTATAGAGGGTCAACCTATAATGTTACTCATTTGTATTTTCAAAAGAAGAAGGGCGCCATACGCATTTTGAGAATAGTTTTAGCTGCAGAATTTTGTTGCCATTTTGATTTTGACATGGTGTTTTGAGCAATAAATAATGTATTGTGGGGATAATTTTGAATGATGGATTGTATAATAGGGGAAATGAGCATGGCATATTATTTTACTTTGCTTATATAACTAGATCATTCATTTGACCTGCTGCTATGTCTTCCCTCTCCCCAGGCAGAGACAGCGGCGAACAGGATCTGTAAGGTGCTCGGTGTAAACCAGGAGAATGAGAAACTGATGGAGGAATATGAGAGACTGGCCAGCGAGGTAAAGCAAGATTTGAAGAGTTTCATTCCAAAAATGATGTGATTCCTCCTCCTATAAGATGATGACACTGTGTAATTTTGAAGGCGATATTAAACTGTAGAACTTTTGCAGTAGAGGTATACATATTGCACTAGAGCCAGTCCTATGCCTCACACATAAAGCTAGTTCAAAGTAGTTTAATAATTTTATTTACATCACATATTTCAAAGCAATCCAACACACATACTGAATTGAGTTAAATCTAAAAGATGATTTAACTTCAATAACATCTCGTATCCCCTGCTTCTGTATTCTATTACGGCTTATACCTTTGACCTGTTTGCTGTAGAACTTTACCGCAGTCTCCCTGACACATTGCTATGTCATCTACTGCAAAGATTTCCTCCTCACTTATTTCCAAGTTGCCCCTGTGTCCCCCAGCTGTTGGAGTGGATCCGCCGCACCACTCCCTGGCTGGAGAACCGGACCCCAGAGAAGACGACGGTGGAGATGCAGAGGAAGCTGGAGGACTTCAGGGACTACAGGCGCATGCACAAGCCCCCCAAAGTGCAGGAGAAATGCCAATTGGAGATCAGCTTCAACACCCTGCAGACCAAGTTGCGCATCAGCAATCGTCCTGCCTTCATGCCCTCTGAGGGGAAGATGGTGTCTGTAAGTCACGACTTATTCCTACTGCCTTTATTATTTTGTCTGTAAATCTGGCTCAGCTCATCATTCAAGTATCAACACAGGACATAGCCAGTGCATGGCAGGGCCTGGAGCAGGCAGAGAAGGGCTACGAGGAGTGGCTCCTCACAGAGATCCGCAGGCTGGAGAGGCTGGACCACCTGGCCGAAAAGTTCCGCCAAAAAGCCACCAATCATGAGACCTGGGCCAGCGGTCAGTCTGAACTATATTTGGCTGTTTATCTTTCTGCATGCTTTTTTTCTCCTATTTGTCTACAAACTCTCCATGTTTTATCTATAGGTCTGCATTATGTTTTGTATTTCTCTGTGCTTATCTGTCAGCTCTCTGTTATTGCACAGGCACCTGTATTCTTGCCTGTCTCTTTTAGTCCAGTGGTTTGTTTAGATGAGATTAAGATGTTATTTAATCCTTCCAATAAGATTAGCCTGTTGTGAATGGCTACAGGTTTTCTCCATTGTCTATGACCAAAGAAAAGCTCAACTCACTAATGTGTGTGTGTGTGTGTGTGTGTGTGTGTGCTTGTGTGTGTGTTTTGTGTGTGTGTGTGTGTGTGTATGTGTGATATTCAGGTAAAGAACTGATCCTCTCCCAGAAGGACTATGAAACGGCCACCCTGACAGAGATACGAGCATTGCTTCGGAAACATGAGGCCTTTGAGAGTGACCTGGCAGCCCACCAGGACAGAGTGGAGCAGATTGCCGCCATTGCACAGGAGCTAAAGTATGCTCTCCCTATAGCAGAGGTTTTCAGTAGTGTAATGCTTATGGAAGTTTTCAATCCAGCCAAACACAAGAGCAGCTGATTTCAGTGATGAGCACACCTACAACCAGAGAGGGGAAACTAACCAGTAAAATCAGCTGATGTAGTGCAGTTTTCATTCCAGCAGCAAGAAAGCCACTGCTACATTACATTTCTGTCTTTCTTGTAAAGAATATTTTTTATAATGCATATGAGAGTGTTACTGTTGTTTTTAACCACTCTGAACTGATGCTGATAGACCAGAGCGGTTTACTGGCTTTTCTACAACAAAATGTGCATGATAATGATTTGTGAAATAAGTACACTGACACCTTCTCCTTTGTACTTCAGTGCATTTCATTCAATATGTGAGCTGAACAATGTAAAGTATGGAGGTTTAGTGACGTTTCCAATTAGTAATTAATGACTACCACCTGCTCATCGTTACCTTCTCAGTCTGGGATTGGCCACAGACTACTTCCTGTTTCATATTTAACCAAGGCTCCGAAGTGGCAATATCATTTCAACTCACTGACATAATGGCTGTGTGGTGTCTTGCAAGGTATGGCTTCTAGTTAAATGGTTGGCATGTTTTCTTGTGTTTCATCTTACTGATTGTTTAGTTTCATCTTGTTGACCCAAGCATCTGACCTAAATTATTTACTTTCCTTACAGTCACTTTCTCCTTGTTGCACTACTGAGCTGGAATGTCCATTGCTTTCCTGCTAAAAAAGGTATGTTGAGACCACAGAAGCTGCATGAGTTAACTTCACAATACTTTCTGAACTGCTTTAGTTGCTGATTTCAACATAACCAATTTTTCTCCAGGTTGGAGCCAGAATGAGCCTGCTTATGAAGGCAGCTTCCCTGAGGGTTACCCAAGAAGAAGCTACAAACCCAGTCTTAATCCTGCTCCAGAGCTGTCCAATGTGGCTTCACTGAAGGATTCTTCTCATTGGGGTCCTGAGGAGGAAACTGCTCCTAGCAGTTTTGCGCCCGGACCTGATATCTTTCCTCCTCCTCCACCTCAGTTTCAGGCAGGTGAGCTAGCTCACTTTGAGGAAAGCTATGAGCATGGCGGTGACGAAAGGGAAACGCAGGACCAAGGTCCCATGCTAATTGCTCCTCAGCTGGGCGGGTTTGCGTCTACTCAGGAAGCCTCTGGGGTGCAACAGTTTCTGAGACCAGATTACCAAAGCCAGTACTACCTCTTTCTGACCGGTCAACTCCCTCCTGGCACAGTCACACACTCTCAGTCTGAGTACGAGCAGGGCCGAGACCACTGGGACGATGTCCACTACGAGAGGTACGGTTTCCCCATCGTCTCTCTGCCTGCTCAGAACCAGTATGTCCCTGCTCTTGGCTCTAGCCAGAATCCCGGCCAACTGTCGCATTATGCTGCTCAGCCAACTCCCAGGCTTGACTACTTCCTTCCAACAAAGCAGCGTTGAGCGTCAAGGCAGCTCTAAACTGGTCTCGGATGAAATTGTAATGTAGTGTTTTGACTTTTCCTTGCGTGTATACAGCTGAAGGTGTCCTGGTCATCTTGCATACATGTTAAACTTGAATAAAAGAACTCCCTTGACTCTATCTGATGCTTCGTTCCTTAAGCTGGTGTGGGTTTTCTTTAGTGCTCAACAGATTTAACAAATGGTGGTATACCGACTGCATTTCTGAGTGTTTGCACCTGGCCTACTTAAATGACGTGAGACAAGCATGTCGAGTGCTGCTGGTTTCTGATACTACCAGGTCTATGTAATCACTGATTACAATTAGCTGCAAAACCAGTACTACACTGGCTCCTGAGGACCACTGAAGCGCAATCATTGACTGAGCTGGCTGCCCATTAGATATGTGGCCTTGGATGAAACTGGTTTCCAGCAGCCCTGCCATAAATATGAGTTTGCCTCACAACATAGTTTTGAAACTATCACAAAGGTGTTGATTCAATTCTTTGGTAACATGCAGCCACTATCTCCTTGCCAACGCAGTTTGGTTATACGGTGCTGTGATTTTTCAAGACTGCTCTCCATGCTTCATTAAATATATTTGCAGTTTTTTAACTGACTATTTGGCCTCTTAAGTTGTCATATTGGTTTGAAAACTCATTACTTTCAGACCCCTGAAAAAGCTGATGCACACTAATTGACTCACCTTTGTCCTTTTTCACATGGTGTTTGTTCACTGCCTGTTCTTGGCACCAGGGGTTGTGAACATTTTATTCATTTTAAGTTTTTTTTTTTTTTTTTTTTTTTTTTTTTTTTTTCCCCCCCCC
>OOFE01020368.1:3792-41283 GCA_900323365.1 Monocentris japonica | reverse complement strand
TAATATATGACTTTTTTTTTTCTCTTTCTATTACTTTGGTAAAAACAAGAGTGTGAGCATGAATGAAGCTTTACATGTGGTTTATGAATCTCTTGTTTCCCTTGTAATTTGTTTATTTTAAAGATATTGGCGTTACATTTGAACCTGTTTCTTAATGACACTGAAGCTGTCCTTGCATTAATCTTTGCTTGGCTCTGACATGTTTCTAATAAATAAAAAGAAATTTCTAAATTTGACCACCTGCATGAATTCAGTTCATACATTAACATTTTGCACACGTATTCCCTCCAAAAGAAAACCTGTGAAATGCTAAGAATGTGTCGGGGCAAGAGAGGTTGTTCCCTTGATGATGTGTTGAGGGAAAGCGATGAGCCACTCGTCTTGCCGAGGGCTCCACTTGCCCCCAGACAGTGACCTGTGCTGATAGACATCAGAGGGCAATGGCCTAAAGCAGATCCTGCTATATTACTGGGAGAAAACCACCAAACTGGATGACCCAACTGCATCTGAGAGACTGGTGTACAATCAAAGAAGAAAAATTGTCTACACTCAAATAAAAGACGATGATGAGGCTTACTTAATTTCCAGATTTGTTTCTGCTATGGTTCTGTTGTGTTGGCATCATGGTCATCGAGGTAAATTCAGGGGTGAAGCACTTCACTGTTCTATACCTGGCCACTGAAACTTCATCATGGTTTATAGTAGTTGAGAAAATATTTTCCTTCAAATCATGATTGCTTATTGAAGGGGATCTAATTAATAAAATGAAGCAAAGTTCTGTTGTGGAAATGTAACTTTATTTGTGAACCTTCTTACCTTTTGAATTTTCCCAACTCCCCCAGTCCTTTTTGCATATGTAGAAAGTGTCGTCTCCACAAAGCAGCAGGACTGTACAGAATCTACTTAATTATTTTATGGATGCAGAATATAAAGGACAACAGTGGAGATTCAGCACTAATAGTCCTCCTTAGTGTGCAGACTCAAACAATTTTAGCTTTAACCAGTATTCAAATGATTGGAATGGACAATACTTTTCTCATCATTATGGCCAAATTTATCTGGCACTGTTTTGTGAGTTGTTACCTTGGTGACGAGTCAAAATGCAGACGCTTTTAGTGCGGTCTGCATTACATGAATGGGAACAGCGAACACAGGACAGCGCCCTGCAAAAGTGTAAGTGGTGCCTTTTTTCTCAGTTCAGATTTTCAATGGCAACTAATGCAATTTCTGAAGCCCTTCAGCAAAAGTAGCAGAGAAGATAGAGATGTCAATTATTCTATTTAAGAGCTACAATTTTTCTAATGGGTCTATCTGCTTCTGCAGTATCCTGGAAATGATTTGTTCGTTTGGTTAAATGATGTAACTAATTCCCATGATTGCTGATAATGAGTCAGTCTTTGACGTTGGATTATGACTGCAGCTTAATATGAAATGGCATTCATTTTGAAAGGTAATTGCTGCTCATAAAGCAGACAGAATGGCTGGGTTTGTTGTGGGGGGCTACAGTAAATTACCTTGTTTCCTGTCATCTTTGGCTTCCACAAAATTGGAAAATTGAGTTCCTTGAGTGTGCATTAGAACTGTTAAGGTTTTCTTTTCTGGCTTTGGATAGCTATTTTGGAGAAGAAAGTAATTGAATAACCTATTTGTCAAATGCATTAAAGCAATTCGTATGCTTTTCTTTTTAACCTAACCTAGAGGAATGTGAAGAGATGATTGGAACCCACAATTTGCACTAGATTTTAAATGAATGCTCTTGGAAACATGGAGTAACTATTGTAGTCATTTATTCAGCAGCAAAAAGAATTTATTAAGAACGTAATTCAGTGAACTACAACTGATGAATCCACTCCATCTATCAGCATCTACAGTATCTTCCTCCAAGCACATCTTCACAGAGCTCGTTCTCCAGCTTGTGTTTTTTTTCCCTTTTGCAAAGGCCCAGTTAACCACATCTGTGGTTGTGTGGGTAGGCTCTGGTTTCCAACCACTGAAGTGTTACAGACAGTTTGGCTCTACATGAAACCATTACATGACAATTAAAATGGGTGATTGTGCTCCTACAGCCTGTCAGGTGCATTTAACCCAACCACAAAAGGCTCTTATGATCACTCAAGAGGGCACAGATGACCTTCAACCAGACACCTTATCTCTCAAGACCGGTTTCTAATATTAAGCTGATGATACTATCCTTCAAGAGCCGTGTAGAAATGGGGAAATCACATGATGCATCAGGAAAATATTGACAGCATTCTATATTCTGATCTGTCTTTTGTTTCATTGCCACAGCAGTCACACCTTGCAGTTTCTTGTTCCTTTTAAATTACGTTTTGAATAAACAACGTACTGTACTGTAATTTAAAAACTATTTTAAAAAAACTAGAAAACTATAAAATGCTGTTTCATGGCAAGCCATTGTAACTAACTGCGCACTATCACTGCAATATACTAGTGTTCAGAATTTGATTGCCATTGATGGCACTGTTTACCAGCTCTTTGTACGAATGATCTTGTCTCAGGGTTAGACTTCAGTGAGTTTTTTCAATAATGCTGTCTTATGAGAAGTACTTCCTACAACAGCATCCACAAAGGGAGGAAAAGAGATTGCTGTGTAAGATTTGTTTCAATGTGAACCAAGGTATAGGAGTGTAGCACATCTCATATTTGGACAATGGGATTTCCCTGATATTTAGAAACAGTGCACTTACTAATAGGTTGGCAGTACAGCCACTATATTGGGCAAAAATGGAGATGTGTCCTGCAGGATGGAGACTTGGTGCCCTGACGCCTGTACATCCTGGCTGGGGAATGAAACCTGAGTCTTTCCCTTGGACCTGCTTGTGGCCTGCCACAGCATCTCACTCCAAGCCGCCCCTGCCCCGGGGATGCTTTTAAAGAGATTTGGTGGGCGAGACAACATCTCCTCAAGAGCATTGTAGTTACATTAGAGCCTAATTAGAAGGCAAGGCTCAAGGCCATGTATCCCACTGCTAAGTTTCACACTCACAGCCATCCATCTCTTTAGAGGCAGGGCAGGCAGGCAGCATGGGACTGAGTTCTGAAGGCAAGCTCACCTGGGACCTGGGCTAGTAAATCAAACATCTCTGGGCATGACAGAGGGTCATAGAGTTTGGGCTTGAGGTTCCATGTTAGCTCCCTAGGCTGTATGCTGCAGATTAATCATTGGGTCCTGAAATAAGTGCCATAGGTCTTTCAGAATTAGGTTTGCAAAAATATATGAGACCAGACTAAAGTCACTAAGGTGTACTTGTGTAATTTTGTATGGTAGTATGCTTGGATTGGGGTTGTAAATTACTGATTTCTAAAATACACAAGTGAACCTACAGTATTGTATTTAGTATTGAACATACTAAGTACAGAAAACGGTGCTTAATATGACTAAGATAAGTACAAATTAGGGGCCAATCTTGTTCGATATTGCTACTAGTGCTTCATTTTTTTGTTTTGGTTCAGCTCATGGCTCAACTGTACTTATTGCTACAATTAGCTTACCTTAGCTTACCAATTAGTTTACCTTAAAACTTGAAATCATGCTCAAACGAAAAATGCAGCACTCAAATCGACCTTCATGTCATCTGTCGAACTGATGAATGTATGTGCTAGACAAGGGGAGTCAGTGCATTGAGGTCATATTTGAAATTGTTTTATGGCCAGAGGGAACCAGAAACTGCAGAGATTGCAGGTGAAAATAGTCCAGCTTCTCAAACAACGTTATTAAATCCACTCAAACTATTAGTGACAAATGTTTTAAGTATACTATTTGATAAGTTGCATAAGTGTTTTAGAGTTATACAGATCAGTGAGTGGCAATACTTGGTGGTTCCTCCTCACCAATGACATCGTTCCCACAATTAGAATGTCATATCAAACCACGACTGAGTTGTCATATGGTTTAAGTACTTGTGGAGAAACCACAAGTATTTAAACCATGTTCTATAGAGAGCCATCTGTCAGCCTTGGTGAGAACTGAGGACAAGCCCTGTGAGTCAGACAACAAATTCCAATTGAAAACATAGAACCTGTTGCATTGTATCAATGATTTGCGGTCAGCTTTGGAGTGACAGGCAGTTTCTTTATACTGTCATCCAATGTCAAAAAAGGGTGGAGGTGAGTCCCATGGGGGGCTTTGGAAAACAGTTACTTGTTATCCCCATTTAGACTGAAATCAGATTGCAGGCCTTTTCAGGGCAGCCTCTTTGTATTCCCCCCATGTCTATGAGATCCTCTATGCTATTTAATGGGTTCATGGCCACAGGGCAAGGGTTACAGTTTGTCCTTCCTGCAATTAGCAGTCACGGTTAGCTTAGCAGAACTAATGCACCACATCTTTGAGGCTCAAGTTCCCTGTATGCTTCTGAGTGACCGCAGGCAAGACTTGTTGTATCCATTTCAACCTGCTTTATCAGAAGTTATTGGCAAAATCCCCCGAAGAATACCATTTAAAGCAAACTATTAACAGCCAATCAAGTGTTGGTGTCACATTGTTGCTCTCAGGATGGCGATAGATAAACTTTTGCATGCTCCATAGGGCTGCAGGTTATGTAAGTACAAGATTGGCACAAGAGTCTGAACCATAAGCGGCAAGCAGAGCAATGTCCCCTGTGGCCCCCCATTTTTCACATCACATCAATACGGGCCATTTTCGTTCCAGCATCTATATTAATTCCTCACACATTAGGGCATTGTAAGAAATTATAATATCCATTTTGTCATTCTTTTCCATATATGTCCGGCTTGCTCTTGTGACATTTAGGTCACGGCACTGTGATCTCATGCAGCACAGGAACACTTACACCAAAGCTATTGTGGAATCAGTTGTGGGCCAAGGTGATCTCATGGGTCTTAAGTGACACCACTGCTAAAATGAAGCACCTTGGAGCTGTTCTGTGCGATTAGCTTTCTCTGCGATGTGTAATATTACATAGATTGAACCCATGAAAGTTTAGGTTGACTATAGTATTGTCTATGGCAAATATGTAGGCTTCATGGTGGGCTGTGTGACTTTCAGCGTGCAAGTGAATGTATCCCTTAAAATTATGTGAGTAAAATGACACCAGACAAAGTTGCTCTTATGTGCGTAATAACACAGCAACAACCCATTACTAACATAATGGTTCATTGATCATTTTTTTTTTAAAGGTAGAGTTAATGACTTTGCTTATTACGGATGTGGAAATAGAAGTTTTGCCCATGTGTTTAAACTCCAACCTGTGGCTAAGCAGGGAAAAAAATCTATGTTATTGAATCCAAAATACATTTGTCATTTACAAAGTGCATTTTGTCTGAGTGTTTGGTGACTACGGTGCATTACTGGCCCGGACAGAGCAAAATCAATGACACAAAAAGAGATGCTTTCATAAACGGCTTTTGATTATTGGACATTATTAGCATTTCTGAATTCAATGGAGTGGAATAGAGTGTTGTCCCATCGATTCAAATGCTGATTAAGTAAACTAATGTGAATACAGAGATCAATGTATTCATCTAGTGATGCTTCTGCATCTAGAACGGCAATGAATTGAGACTCCAGCGTACTCACAAGGCTGGGTCTAATTCATCATTGTCCACACATTATATTATTATTGATGGCTCTTGCCCTGGGCCAGTCCATTTGTTTTTCAGATTCGTGACAGGCGGCAGAATGCTGGATGGAGGTTTATTCTACAGCCACGCCAGCAGCGTTGTACGCAGCTCTCTTGTTTATCTATTGATCATCATACCTCCCAATAATCTGGCGCCTGTCACATTTGACAACATTATGTGGAATAGGTCAGAGGACAGGGCTAATGAAACTGTTTGAAAGATGGATGTTGTTATCCGTGGCATTAACCTTGCAAATAGCTGTCAGAGGCAGCACATTTACTCACACATACCGATGACCCTGGAGAACTCTGTCTGCTAATGCCACCGTTGGTGTGAGCATAAAAATAAAGCCCTGAGTATTCATTTTAGCTGTTGTTTTGAGGTGGTCCAGAAGCATAGTATGTGGCAAAAAACAACAATAAAACATCACATCAGTGTTGCAGGAATGACAAATCTGAAAATTGGTTTGGCAACAATTTTGTTTTGGTGGACTGGGGGGTGATGAAGAGAACAGTATGGCTGTTTAAAGGAAACCTAACTGGTAATAATACTCGTCTCTCTTTTAGACCAGGTAAAAAGTTGACAAGATAGATTTCAAGTCAGCACAATGAGAACTAAATATGGGCATTTCATCACTACATTTTAGCAAAATGAAGATAAATGAGCAAGTGAAGTATTCTCTTAATTTTATCATCTAAGGTTAATTACTGAGATAATCTACATGCATGGATTTCTGGAGCAGAAGGTAAACCTATATAGCCTTCATATAAATCTATAGCCTATGAAGTGTTAGAAATAAGATAGAAAATGACATTGTAAAAATCATTTTTTTTTTTTTTTAAGTCATAAGAGAGGTCTCTAACACCAGGCGTGAAGTGAGCTGTATGACTGTGAACACTCCCTTCCTCTCCATCCTGGCTGGCTAATGTATCCCTCTCAATAGCCAGGGACAAGGAGAGAAAAGGCTGCTTGTGTGAAGCACAAAAAGCCCCACCACGGCCATGTTCGCTACAGTAATTGGCAAGGAAGCTTCATTTCATTTACTTATGTACTGTCTTTTGCCGGCCTGTAGGTTTTCACAAGTGTGGTGCTTTTGAGGGGTGTTCAAAGCCATTCTCTACAGCCCTCAGCCCGTTGTTCCCCATGTGTCCATTTACGTTTTTTGAATACAGAATTAAAGTCATTCTCTATCTTAATGTACACTCTGGAGTCTGTTAATAACTAATCATTTAACAGTTTCTTGATGAGACTTTTGAGTACCCTATTTAATTTTGAACATTTGTAAGAGGTGAAAAAAAACATTTAGTGTCTTATGGATCCTCCAAAATACTGTGAAAGCTTTGTTGCCGTTCAGTGAAATGCTGGTCACAGAAAAGAGGTTGGTGGGCATTAGTGGGACGACCTGTCCCCTTTCATCACAGTGTAGTAGTAGTATAAAAGCCTGCAAAATGGAGCCGCCAATTATTATGTTTTCACCACAATTACACTTTATCACACTGAGAAATGTATCAAAAGATTCTTCACTTTGAAAAAAAAAACCTCAATGCATTATTTCCTCATAAGCACCCTTAACCCTCTGATATATCCATTTTGTATGAATGTTGCTGCTAAGAAAGGTGTTGGGGGAACGAATTCCTATTTGCTCATGCAGGTCAGCTGCATTCTGCAATCTGCAGCCTTGCCTACTATAGTCCTTCCATTTATTTCATGGACCCAATATTGCTGAATATTTGTTGATTGCAATTTATTAAATAGTGCTAATGATGAATAATCTTTTAAGTTTTTTTCAGGAGGAATATCTTTGTAAACTTGAGGGATTTGAAACTTTGTTTCCATTATTACAGGTAGAAACTAAGCATATTTAGGTTCATGAAATTACCCCTGCTTCTTAGGCAGATGCCTAAATAGGAAAAACAAAGCTCTGACTGGTGTAAAGCTCATCAAACACCAAGAAAACATTGGCAGTGCAGCATTCATTAATTGCATATATTTTCATTGTAGTTGGTGACATTTGCATTGGATAATTTGCCCTGCACAGACTACAGACAGCAGTCACATATGATTGTTGTCATAATTAAGTAAACTATAGTGGCTAAGATGATTTATACATATTGGTGTGAATCACAGGGCAAACTCTTCAGTACATGTCTAAGGTACCTCCTAAGGTTCATATGAACAATAAGCAGCCAACGTCATTGAAACAATGTGAGATGAAAAACAATTTCCATTAATTTACAGCACTGTTAAGTACCGAAACAGAATGCCCTGACAGTTTCGGTGCCTAGTGTTCACATTGTGTTCATGTACGGGTACAATCAGAGCAGAAGTCCTTCCTCTGCTCCAGAGTACACTGCGTTTCCCCACTTAAACACAGCATTAACTGTGGGGTTAGACTCTCAGAAAAACACAATCACATCTCTAGGGTCCTTTACAGATGGAACAGGCTTGCACCTTTCCCTGGTCAGAACCTTTGAGCTATCCAAACTGAAGCAGGAAAACCACAGAAGATGGGGATTCACATAATAGGGTAAAACTGCTCTGTTGATTGAGTTTGTTCAAAAATGAATTTGGCAGCAAAACTTGACTGTATTCAAGCAGGTGCAAGGAAGTTTTTCAAACATTTTGGAGAAGAAAAACAGGCACATCCTCATGCATTGACCCATATAAATACAACATTGTGGTGGGGTATTTCCAAGTGTGTGGCTGAGAGTAGTAGAGAGTAGCTTGCCCTTTCACATATGTCAGCATAGAGCCTGTCCTTTATGTCCAATGTCCTATCCTAAGGAAAGGTCAAACCATTCACCTGGCCTGGCAACCCTGGGGACTGGTGCTGAATGACCATCTCCATGACCAGAGGTCAGAGTTCGACACCTGGTCTTACCACAGGGTTAAGACCTTTGGTTCTTTACTTACTGGACAAACCAGGTCACCCTATGTTCAATGTTCACAGCTGACCTCAAAACACCTTATGAGTGAAACCCATCCCTGTAAGTTTTACTACCTTATTCAGGGTCAGGGAAGCCACCAGAACAGAAAAAATATAATTCGGTGCTATAAAACGTGATTTCGAATTGTTTTCAATGAGATTTCCCTTGCTCTATTTTTGATTGCTATATGGTACTCTGGCCAGCAGGACCAGCAGGGCAGTTTTACACTAGAAGAAGTCAAGTAAATGCAACAAGCAGAGTCTAGCGAGATGCGCGAAACTACTGCTTCAAAACGAGATGGGCACGAGACAAAAATGTCCTCCAACTTTAGATAGCAGACTCATTTGGCAAATATGTGTAACTCCAAGAGGGAACGATAGTTATCAGCTCTAGGTTGGTGCGCGGTGCGTTCACAGACCAGGAAGTAGCTCTTAATTTTCTAACTGTAGTGGCTAAATCAATGCAAAGCCAGGTCTTTGTAAAGTACCTGCAGACATCACTTCCAAGTTTCATATTGGTTAATTGATATAAAACAATTAGAATAGAGGAAAAGCCCTTTGAGCCACTTAAAACACACTTGATAGCATAATCATATCATTAATCAACAAAACCTAACAAATACTATGCAGTCAAAATTATTAAGATACTGTCTAATACCTGTAATTGAACTTTTATTTGGTATATTTTAATCAACCTGTTAAATATTTTATATATTTTTTATTTCGCTGAAACTCAATATCCAGTAGGATTTCCATTTTAACAGAACCCTCATTGACCCAGTTTCCAGAGGAATTATGGGCTGGATCGGTTTACCTCGTTACCTTGTCACACTATGTTCTAGTTTGATCTCCATGTCCTTTTCCGCTCAGCATCCCCTCCCAATCACCACCACCCTACCTGACAGAGTCCCCTTTGTCCTCGTGGCTAGCCATCCGCCCCTAATCCCCAGACCTTGACCACGCTTGAGACATCGTGCATGCTTTCAAAGACCAGGGTGAGATGCTGATGGATGCCCTCCATCTCCCCGATAAGGTTTTGAAGAAACCTTGTGGCCCAGTAGAGATAAATGAATGTGAGGTTCCCCATTACACATGTTTTACACCATGCAGATCTGCTCACATATGAAGAGTGCACACTGTATCATGCACAGCTTCAGAGGACACAGAACAGGGTCTGCTAAATTACTACTAATACTAAATATAGATTGACAGCCTGGCAGGCTTCCATAACCTCTATGTAAATCATTTTAAGAAGTGGGCCGCTCACAGTGTACCATCAAATCATTTTATTTTTAACGCCAAGTAGTACAAATATATGTTAACAGATAAATTACATCAAGACTATAAAAACAGTGAATAAAACAAACATGCTTAAACCCAATGTCAAATGATGATTATGGAAAAAAAATCATGCTTCTTGAATTGCCTTGATACTGAAAGTGCTTGAAGTATTTTTAACACATTAACAAAATAATAATATTAGAGTATTATAAAGCTACAGTAAAACCTACATACACCCATCACTTTTTGTAATGACTGCACCCCAGAGCATCCAATATTGTCTGTCAAGTGATGTTGAGCATAGGGTTTCAGAATGCATTTCCTGAGAACACTCTTTAGTACTGAGGAGGATAAAAAAACATCAGGAGAATAACTTCAAGTCCAATAATACACTTAGACTGACAGCCATGGTACAAACCAAATGTTGATAATTACTTGACAGTGGTCTACCGAGAACAAAAATCTCAAAACAAACAATGTCTAAAAATCTGCGTGTACAAATGATAAAAGTGAACAGTGGTGTTTTTACAGCTGTCAATGATTTGCACCTCAGGTAAATTTGTAAACAGGCGCTTGAGTACAGTGTAATGATGTTTCAGGTAGAGAGATGCCATACAAGGAGATACCATCAAAACAGAGAGCTTTTTCTATCAAATTAGCTAAAGGCACTGATATCTTGATGGAAATAACTTCATTTTGGCCACTTCCAGGCACAGTAAATAGAATTGCTAGCTGTTAGCGCAGCTGTACGAGCTGGGTAACTGATGGAAAGTGACTCACAGAAAACAGATATGAATGGTGCTGGAGGCTGAGCCTGGGCGCTCTTGAATATGTTATCATCCCCTCTATGCAGTGGAGCATATTAATAAAGCACCTTACAGTTACACCGTCTAAACAGACTGTAAATCACTGCCCATTAAACCAATAGAGGCAGCAACTTGCTCAGCCCTCATCATACTAGAGGCCACCAATTTTTAACCGCCACAATTAACGCATTACGCACTTCAAACCTGAACTGATTTGACACAATCAACCAACGTAATGGATAATTAATGGCTAGTGTAAAGTGTGGGCCAGCCCTAGTAATTCAAAACAAGAGAAAGTTAATCAGGCTAATTGTCTGAACAATCTCCATTAACATAATATTACCATCAAGCATCACGGGCCTTTGAAAAAAATCAGGGGAAAATGGTGAATGGGGAATTTTTCCACAGCAAATACTCGCATGAAGACATTTAAAGGCTTGGATAAGATGGTGAGCAATGACGCTTCCAGGCTAACTCATATCAGTGAAGTAAAGTATGAAAAATAAAGCAGAAACCCTACACTAAAAAAAGCACTCATAATAAAAATGTGATGAGGCAGGCGTGTCTTAAATATGCTCTCATCAGGTTTGAGCTGATTGGTTTGTTAGACCATTTTGACACTGCACACTTGTGCGTCTAACCAAGAATCATTCCTTACCCTACAGTATCCTCTTTCTCCATTGATATTGGCTGTCATATGCTCAGGATGATGCTGTGGATGGTGTTTGCTGGGATCTTGGCATCTGCTTCCTCCCCACTGATCCTGAAGATTACCTGGGTGTTGGAGGGGATGGTAGTGGTGGCACTCACAGGCTTGCCCAGCCAGCCGTGAGCTCCACGCTTGTACATTTTAACCGTTACCTGTAGAGGGGAAAGGGGGAAGTGGCAGAACAAACCAGTAAATGCACATTGCACACAATTATTTTATGACTGTGAGAGCTGGCACCAGCTGGCTTTAAATGGCTAAAAGTAAGGTTCTGTTCTCGGCTGTTCAGGGCTTTCGCTGGGGTCACGACCCTGACTTAGACCTGCTGACCTCTGTCTAGACCTCCACAGACACACATGGCCTTCACGTTTGACCTCTACATTTACAAGCTGTTGCGTCCTCTCTGGCCCTTTAGATCAGATACTCTTACTGAGTCTGTTGGAACGGTCACTGGATCTGTTAATGGGTAAGCTAAACATTTCTGTCAATCTGAGAAGAATTTGGACACATCTGTAGTTTTCTACTTGGCCCCACGTTTTACAAATACATTTGTGATTACTACATTTGTAACAAAGCAATTCTGCTCTGATCTGTATGTGATCCTTATGACAGTTTGTGATTGTGAGAGGACCCGCCTTTTCAAACTGTTAGATCAGATAGATATCTTAAAAAAGAAAAGTCACACTTTCGTTAATCCTGTTAGAATACTATGCAAGTCTTTTGGAACAGTGATCCAAATGGCACCCTGTTACTGAATAAATATTAAATTAACCTTGTTCTCACTGTGAGCTTTTTAATTCCCCTCTAGATCTTCAATGGACTCATACTTCTCCCTATTTTCTATAGGTTGTAGGGCATAATACACTTTAACACTCCATCAAACTGCCTATTATGTTTAGCCTGACAATGACAGTCTTAACTAGATTTAGACATGCAAGTAATTGAACCACATCCATTTCAAAAAGAACTGCATCTCTTGTTTGGCTGCATTTACTGGAGATAACAGAATATTACAGTGCTTTTCACAGTTCCATTTTCTTTCACGTTAGCATTAGACAATTTTTCAATTATTATTTTTTCCATGTTCTTTCATCTCTGGCTCTCCATAATGTTTGGGCCTTTTAGTTAATGGTAGCGACAGTCAGAGCCCAGTATATCACCCTTGTCCATTTTGCAGGTCATTGTGGCTGCCCAATAGGCCTTTTATTACACCGACATCAAAAGGCAGATAAGCATTAGAGGTGGGGAAAATACCCTGCACTAGATTTGTTCCCTCTTCCCTTTGTCTGCTATTGAATGTGATCATTTTAATAGTGAAGAGGTTGGTGAGCTTCGGGGCTGATGGGAAGTGCGACACCCCTGAGGGCCTACGAATATGAGCAAGTTGATAACAATGCGAGCACAGAGGACACCCTCAACACCTGCACACTCTTGCCGCTAACCTAATTTTCTGCAACAAAGGCTACCGCAATTTCAAATACATATCCTTCTGCCATTTACTTTACTTATTACTGTGCTTTAAAATGGGGAGAAAAAACACACAATTGTGTCTTATATTGCAGCCTTGGCCGAATGCCATGTAGCTTTTGTTACAATAGCATCACTTCAGAATGACTGAGTGTCTATTAATTTGGGATTTGCATGAAAAATAACTATGTGCTAGTGACAGACAGGCATGTATACCAACACAAAGAAATAGTGAGGTACAAGAAATCTGTCCAGTGCAACAGTTGGTAACCAGCAATTAAAAAGAATAACTTTGTGGTTGTGCTTGATACAGAACAATACTTGAGATAATTCACTTTCAAGCCCTGTCAGAACTAAAATAACTAGAGAATATGATCAACATGTTAGGTTTTACATGGCAAAAGCAGGATTTTCTGCAGGGTTGCTAATTGAAAACCATTACCATTTAAACTAGGCTATGATGAGTAGCCTTTGCCAGATGTCATACACTTATGACTACAGTTAACCAGTACCATGCAGAAAAGCCAAAGAAAGGGGCATACAGTATCATTTCAAAGGGAGAAAATTCTGCGTTACTGCTCCATCAACCCCGATCCAGATGGTTACAGCATACAGGGAGGGTGGATGCCGGTGTTTTTGGCATACAATCAAAGAGGGAATGCAGGGGGAGTTCTGTGTGGTCCAGCCTACCTGCCTGTCAGGTATTCCGCAAAGAAGGTTATAGAGACAGTGTGTCAGGTAAAGGGAGCTGCCACTGCATGTTAACCTCTCAGCCACTTGAGACAAGTGTCTGCGGATGTGGATGAACTGTATCCAATCTACAGTAGAGGAACAAAGTGCAGATAAACAGCTGGCATAAAAAAATGGCCTGTCTGTAATCTTCTGGAGCATACGCTGATGTGTGTGGATAGGAAAAGGGGACCCATGCTGTGTGTAAAATGTAAAGTGGACCCAAGGGATGTTCTGACATGTTTATCGACACAAGTTTCCTTTTCAGATAGAACAGAATACAATAGAGCCTTATGCATACAAGAGAACTGTCTGTGGCCTGGGATACCAAACAGACATCAGTGCACAACACAATACACATTAACAAGCAACATATACATGTAAGACCATCTTAGCCTACAGAGTAGTGTAAGTGCTGTAGCCCTACGTTTCATTTAGGATGTTGATTGCACTAGGAATCCTACAGATGCAATGTAGTCTTACATGTAGCAAGTCACACTTCCACTACCTTCAGTACGCCAAGATGAATAGCGCTGCATTCATTTTAAATGATGTCTCCTTTTCGAGTGTGTATTGTCCACAGGTCTCTGACACATTACCACTTCAAGCACAGACAGGCCTAAATGTGTGTGCATGAGTGTGTGTCTGTGTGTATATATATATATAACACTTCACAGACAGGACAAGACCCTTGGGGCTAAGGGTTGGGTGTCACACAAAGGACTGAGAGCTCACCTAACGGTGTCTACCCCTGATCCCCCTCTCACTTTCGGTGTCAGGGGAGTTTGTCTGAATGACATCATTCCTCACATTTCAACAAGACAAGCTCTTTCCTCTTACCGTCTCCTTATAGTCATAAATCCTGCCTCTGGTTTACTGTTCACCTTTTACCCTCTTTAACTCAAGAAGGCAGCTCATTCCCCTTCCAGAAGAGAAACATCTCTTTACAAATGGCTCTCCACTGCAGAAGGGGACAGGTTTCCTTGTCATCTACCTGTAGGGACGGTCATGGCACAGATTCACAGCCATAGTTTGATATAGCTGCATTCAGTTCAAGCAATGTATTAGAAAAGGAGGTATAACAAATGAATCACTACCATGCACTTTGCATCATGATGCCATAGCAGATTCAAATGTTTACCTCTACACATGAATTACCCTTTCTCTGATTATTTATAGGGTTGACAGGTCTGACGAGCATGGATAATACCTGGAACTGTGTAATTGGGTAGGGACATGTCACCACCTGCATGTATTGCCATTCAGTAAGTTCAGATTCTTTCTCCGATAAAGTCAAAGAATCCCAGTGGGGTATCAGTCAGCGGGGGCTGTTACCCGGAGCCATGGGTGCAGTGTTTCAGGTGAACTCCGAGTGAGCGTAACGCCACACCGGGTTCAGACGACTGGCTCTTTGTTCCACACCGTGTCTCACCAGACACAGATGGGAGGAACACTGAGTAACACACCTCTGGCGCGCCAATGTCTTTGTCGACAAGCCAAATGCGATGGAATCAGACCAAAAGTAATTAAGTGTGAAAACGACTGTCATATTGGCTGGATATAACAAGGCAATTAGGTAGACATTGTGCGGTTTGGATCCCTGGATGAATATATAACAACCTGCTGCAATGGGGAGAGTAAAAGTATCCTCAGTGTGGAATCAGTCCAATGACGGCTTGTTTGAAGAATCGCTACAATGCACCCTACATGAAATACTCATACACAATAATGGAACTTTCACGTGCTCCAAGCTTTGTGAGCGTCCGGTGAGACGGTGAATCTTTTGTCTGGTGACATTACAATCCAGCTCAATAACTACATTTGCTTAAAGCCATGACCTAAAAAATGGCTGGTTAAGTTCTGAATAGCTCCGTCTCTGCTTCCAACCTGCCTCAGCTTACAGGAAGCCATTAGAGTCCCAGCAATAACCATTTACATCCATTCACCCAGCTCTGACTTTATTTCCATCCACATAAGTGCATTTTCTGTGAGAGGCTAAAATATGAATCCCCAGTTTTTTTCTTCAATGGGTCTGGTTGTCTGGCTGACTTGAGAGGGCACAATCTATGACTGATTTAATTTGCTCTTCACAAACATCTCTAATAGCATTACCCCCAGAGCATACACTGACTGCCCCCATCTGACTCCATTAACTCCCAAACCAGGTTTAAAGACCATATTGATGCCGTCCGTTATTAAGGGTGATTATCAAAACAACAGACAATGGGCCAAAGTGTCTGTTAACTAGTTTATCCGTAATTTCACATAACTGTAACAGATGGCAGGGCCGTCAATTATACACTGTTATCTGCTGCATACTGTACACACAATGGCCACGCACTGTCGGGATATGCAGCACATTAGCCTTTGCATTGAAAGAATGATACAAAGGCCGACTCTATTTCTTCTGCTCACACAGGTGGTTAGGGGAAATGGACAGAAAACACACAAAATAAACTACTATACTAAATTTCAAGCACAGATACGCATCAATAAGCCATGACAAATGTCTAATTGGATTAGTTTAGAGCTGAGAACTTGACTTGCAAATTGCCAGTTGGTGTTTCAGTGGTCAGTGATTGCCTCGCTGTATAAAACAGTCACGGACAGAAATGCTTATCTTACTGTTCAGTCTACTTCACCACCTTTATTCCCCTCAATTAAGGAGAATGGCTTTTGAAATTGTAATTAAGTGTCTCTGCTCCACTAGGCCTCTCCATTCTTCATGAATCCCTATTGATCATATCTTGCAACTCATACAGTAGAGATCACTGTAATATCCTGAAACCCCAAAACAAATAGTTATTTTATAAAGTAGGCTTTAATTTACCAGCATAAAATTAACATCTTGACCAGTAACCAAAGAAAGGTTGAGGCTAGATAACAAATCCCCAGCTCCAGCACTCAATGCACTTTAGTACTGTATAAAACTAGGTGATGTCAGAATGTCACGAAGAGGTAAGGAAAAAAAAAAACACAGGAACTACAGGCTAACGTATATTTACTTAATTGGAGAGATATATGTAAGATAAATCTATACTCTGAAGAATACAGTGTCTTATTTACATTTGAATGGAAACACCAGGCAAAGAGCACACTTACAGACAATCAGCTTTGCACAAAGACGATGCCACAGGGTATGCAGGTGCTGGGCCTCTTCGCCATTTATGACTTCTTTTTTTTTGTTGCCTGTTTTGCCTGTTTTATTCAAAGCATACAGTATACCACACTGAATGTGATTGGATATTAGTATATACATATGTTGTATTGTTACCGACTATGGGTCTCGCATGACCACGGCTGGTAAAATAAAATAAAACAAAAAGCTTATAGAACATTAAAAGAAATTGTTTTGTAATGAATATTAATGGTTTGGAGCATTTTTAAACATGTATTCAAATTTACTGAAACTCAATCCCCCTTGTGTTAAGTAGGAATGTGCAAAACATGAACTCTACATGTAGAGTTTAACTAAATTAACAAAAGAGTGCTTGAAAGGCCCTCTAAAATGACTGGTATAGCGTGCTGGGTGGTGAATTTCGAGAAAACACATTGAGTCATCCTTAAATTGACAGATGCAGAATCTCTCCACGGGACTCTTCACAGTGGCCTCGTGCTCGAGTAAAAAAATAGATTTACCAAGTTTAATCACACCCTATTACAAGGCAGCTTTTATCATTGCCTTCCACTGTACAAGTGCTGGTGTCTTAACTAGTTCATTACCGACACTTGTGATTCTGCAGCACTCTTCTCATGCCAATTGTGTGGTTAGCTTTCTCTGCAGCTTCCTACACACACTCTGGTGCAAATTATTTCCAATCCCAGTTTCCTTTTGAGAGCTATTTTGCAATTACAGAAATCCGAAAATTATGGTAATTTCCCCACAATTTTTCATTTGTTGAAAAATGCTGTGCGTTTGTGAAATTAATAGATCTTTGTTCCCGGGAATTCTTCAGAAAACTCAAAAGAGTACAGAAAATTATCCTTCCATCAAGTTTAGCCAGGTACTTCAGAGGAAATCTATGGGTCTAAAAAAAAATCTGTTGTCTTGCACCCTCGGTGAAACAAGCTGTAAGTGTGCTCTTCTCTGTTCTTCTCTGGTAATCGAAAATATGTACCTGTGTTATCATGGACGAAAACATTCATTCCCAAGTCCACAGGCTTTCAGCAACATTTGAGGGACATTAATCTTCATATAGAATATTTTCATTTAAGACATTCAATTTATTCACATTCACAGAAAAATCACACAGCTGCCATTTTCTATTTTTTGAGAACGATTACTATGAAGGATTTACCATATCAATGTTTTGATCAGTGTATAACCGCAGTAAGGGGCATTACTGCATGTTTTTTTCCCAAAATGGCTAAATCTTTTTTTTTCCTCTACATAAAAAAGACCAAAAAGCTATGTTGGCTCCAATATTATCTATCTAGGCAGCAGGCTCTGTAAATGGCCAGCTCCTGGCCTTTTGTGTGCCTCCATTCATTAACAGCACAAAGCGGTTGATGCCGCTCCTCTATGCCTTTTCAGTACTAAGCACCAAGCGCACCAGCCTGTCCATTACAGGCCTGTGACGCGTGCAGCCTGGGAGATGGCCAAACTGAGAGGAATGTCAGTGGAGAGTTAAATTAACAAGCTAAATCTGTGCCCAGTCAGAGAAATGAGATGTATCTCTGACAACGAGGGCCTGAGTATTTGTGCCATTCTCTGTTAGCCGTTATCCTCTCCTTTAAGGGATCTTGATGACGAATTTACAGCTTTTTGCCTGGTGGCTTAACTTCTATTAATCAGCTGGCAGAGTGGTGTACGGTCGAAGGAGCTCAACTGCTGCTTCTCAGCTATGCAATTAGCAGACTGTGATTCAGGAGACTGTTTTTATTACAGGGGCTCCATTTCTGCCCCTCCTAAATGAGCTGGGGTCATATAAACTGGTCCATGGTGCAGAGAGGGAAAAGGCTCTATGAAATATCAGAATTAAGATGAACAACATAAGGAACCTGCGCTTTAAAGTATGACATGAATAGATCTTTAGCTCTTTCTCTATCTCTATCTCTCTCTCTCTTCTCACACACACACACACACACAGTAATTACCCCTCAATCCTTACAAATTGAATGAAGCCAGAACCGTGGTCTAAGAATATAGACCATAATTAATAAATTACAGCCACTCTACTCAATCATTCTCCACTTTGGGGACATGTAGACATCCTACTCTCCACAGAATAATTGACTGAGCCCACAAAACACACCTCCTGACTCTGCGGTGGCTTTGTGCATTTGTGCCATTCGTACAATCAAACAGATGCCTGAGTGAAACTGTAAGTCATATCACAGATCTTCTAGCCTGTGTGTTTACAAGTAACAAATCAAAGGCATGCATCATTTCTGGGCTCTGAAAATGTGCCCGGGGGAGCTATCAAGTTTCTCTGCCACCCCCAAGCTTCCCCTAGCAGCTGCTGTGCACAAGCGAAGAGCTTTTCTTTTACACAGACAGAATGGGTGACAAAAAATATATATTAATTGTATTCATCGAACACATCCAATCGAAAAATCTACTGTTCTTCTATTTTTCCTGATCAATATCGGCTACAGCTGAGTAAGAACCGAAGGACTTTGCAATCTCACAATGAGAGATGTAGCTTCAATAAAGATCAACAACTACATCATGGCCTATCTATTACAATACATTTGAGCCACAGTGAGGTGATACATAGCTAAGTCAACCAAATATTTACTTGTGTTTTATTCATCTGCCTTCACAAGCCACTGCGTACCATGGTGTAACAAAAGTATTACCTTGCCATGAGTGGAGATGCTGTTTATTGAATATACAAGACAAATGTGATATTTCACGCTATGCAGGGGCTTATGGCTATACACTCTAAGTCACATTTCTCTTTGAAATATGGGTATGAGGTTTGCCTTATGACAGGGGGCTATACAGCTTCCATTTACAAAAACTTCTTTGTAAATAATATATTTTGCTGTAGCCCAGTGTCCCTTTGGGCTAGAAAAGGGCCCGCTGGAGACTGTCTAATGATTGTTGGGTCATGTATCGTATATACAGCAGCTGGAGGGGAGAGGGAAGAGTGCAGTTGGGGTGTTGGGGGTGGGCACGGTGAGCCTGTGGGGAGTCTGTAAGAAAAGCCCAGGCTGAATGTTTGGGTGTAGGGGTGCTCAGGGTGGGTGTTAATCTGTAATGGATGCTATGCGGGGGTCATACCCACTGGACCTTAGGAGCTCTGACCTTTGTCTATGTCTATGCACTTCATTCAACAAATGTCTATAAAAAGCAGGACTGAAGCACCATTGTACCCCAGCAGGTGTACAATAAATAATTTTGTATGCTTTTTTTAAACAACGCATCACAACAATAATCACTATTATTTTGCGTGAATCTCAACAATCTCATAAGTGGTGAAGCACAACATAACTGGGCTTTACCATAGTGACAGATCAGATTTGGTCTAATGCCACCTGGAGAGAGAACATTTATTGTACCTTAGTAGCCAAACCCATTAATTGCCTTGCACTAAAATAAACAACTCTAAATCCCAAACATCAACCAAAAGTGAATGGGCTCAAATGATGCTTTAAGACTGCAATTCTCCTGTGAAAGTCTTCTAATTCAATCAACTGAATGCAGCTAATGAGCACCTTCTGGGTGGGCAGAATTACTTACCTCAACAAAAAAACTGATGGCTTAGAGTGCTGAGTGTTAATGGAAGTGATCTGAGACAGCCAAAAGGGATGCGAGCAGGCATGCAAGGCAGGGATAGAAAGCCCTTCTTTTCTCTGATGCTAAATCATACACAAAGTTTTGCTGGAAAAAGGTTTTACAGCTAAAAGGCCTTGTAGATGATTATAGGATTCATAGGGGATATTTTCATATTTTCTGTCAGTGCCATATAATCTAAAAAGTAATTCTAAAACCTGAATGAAATGCTTTTTCATTGCTTCTCTCTTGAGCACACTTTTATTGTAATCAAATAACCTGATTTAAATACAGTATGATTCTATCTGGAAAATTTCGAATAGAAACGAAGGCTATAATCATTTGCAAATAAATTCTTAAACTGCTATAGTTTTTAGCCTAAAACACTGTGTGCTTCCCGCAACAAGGAGAAAATGACAGAAAATTGAGTGAGACACATTCAAAATGTCAGTTCCTCGAAACTTACAGTGCTACTGCCACCTGCTGGTGTCCTTGCTTATGACACATGCATGCAACACTCATTTCTGGAGGCTCTAAATTTCACTTGTCCTGGAGGCTCATCAGTGCCAACGCTCTAGGTGTCTGTGTACTAACCTGAGGGGCATGTCCAAGCAGGGCCCACAGCGAATCAGCTGACAGGGTCTTGACCCTGGAAAACTCAAGTGTGTCCGTCTCCTGGCGGTTGAGGGCGATGTACTGGCAGCCCTGGTAGTCTCCTTTCAGCCGCTCACCACAGTGCAACCTCACCAGATCCCACGTTCCCACCCTCCTCAGGACCTCACGCACTGCCTCCATCTGCTTGTATGACAGATGACCTATAAGGAAACCATGAAATGCACAAGTAGTCCCATGAATTGCAGATTATACTGATTGCAGATCTTGAATGTCCATATCTCCACTTCATCTTTATTGTTTGAGCCTTTTTCTTGTCTTTTATTGAGATTGCATACAAATATACTTAAATACCTAAATCATCGTAATGTTGACAACGGAGGGATTTATTTTAACTTTTTATTTATCTAGGGAAAGTTGACTGAGCATGTATGTCCACTGGAGCAGCTGCGAGTTATGTGCCTTGTTCAAGAGCACATTGACAGTAGTTATTGAGGGAAGGACTTCCCAGCCACATTTTTCCAGCCTATCCAGGGATTTGAACCGGCACCCTTCTGGTTACAAGCCCACTTAATTTAATGTTCTACTGTTACATTCCTTGTATGTTGCTCTGGATAAGAGCATCAATTAAATCCCTAAAATATTAATGCTGACGCCTGTGCTCTGTCCTCTGACCAGTATTGCATGTGCATGTGTGTGGGGTAATATGTTGTGTGTATCCAGTCAGGGGTGTGCGAAAAAAGAATTTCACTGCACATCCTGTATGTGTATGTGATGAATAAAGTTCATTTCTTCTTTTCCTTTCTTTCTTAAGACCCACTCACCAGAGAGCCAGGAGGGAGTCAGAGCGTCTGATATCCAGGCAATGTAGCCCTCCCTGAAAGAGTTAAGGAAAGCATTGATCTGGCTGTGGGAGACCAGCTCCCTCCTCTTCTTCAGCTCTTCATCCAGCTCACAGTCTGGAGAGAGGAGGACGACCCTGGGGAAGAAGAGGTTCTGGCGCACAGACACTCCACTCCTCTTCAAATGGTGGCATAAGTTAGCCGTCTTGGCCTGGAGGAGTAGACAGCCCAATTATATACAAGCCTTAGAACTTAAATGACGTTTATTCATCCTGAAAAGAGAAAATGTCAGTATTTGGTAAGAAGGACATGGGGTGACTCAGTAGAAACAGAATAGTCCTGTTATATAATGACTTAAAAGAAACACACAAAAGAAGCTGTCCACTTTTCCGCTAGAACGCATTTAAAGAAATTATGCAACTCCAGATTGGCACAGACGGTGAAGCTGCATCTGCTTTGTACAGATGAATGATGTGAAGGTAAATATATGTCCAAGTCAAGCAGAACAATTTGAATAATGTAGTGAGTGTTTGCCGTCAAGCTGCCAGTCTCAGTCCAAATTCAACATCTATAGAGATGGAAATGATTGACTCCTAACAGACCCGGGCACATAAGGTGACAGCTGTGTTTAGGCACCTGCCTGCTTTCACCCCCTCTGAACATAATTATGGTCTTTCAAATGAAGAGCCCCCACTTGGGAAGTTTAGCAAGCCCCGCTCCAGTGTTTGCAATTTCCATATAAATTGTTGTGGTGACTCAGAATCTCGAACTTGGCTGCTTGTTGTCAACTTGGATGACAACAATGTACTGCACTGTAGATTGAACCTTGGAAACAAACATCCCTGTTGACGTTTATGTTTTGACAATTTTCATTATAGTTTTGCATGAATTTAAAAGTGTAATTTTACCATGATAGCTTTGAGGGGGTCCTCCACTTGCTCGATGCAGGTATTGCTAAAGTTTTGGTCCTCTTCTTTGACTTGCACATGCCAGTTTTGGTTGTGTGCGGACACCATGCCTCTCCAGGATTTTACATCTATGCAGAAGATCCCTTGGCCTTCATAAAAGACAGCAATAGGTTATAGGCGTTAAGAATTTAAAGTCTAGGATCACTACTGCATGCTTGCTAGCTCTTTCAGGAGGGTCATGGCAAACGCAAGATGGTTGATATGAAATGTGGTGACAGCCATGTCATTCTTGATACCTACCTGTGAGGATAACAATGTTGATGTCGTCCTTGGCTGTCTGAAATTGATTGAGGATACGCAGATTGCAGAAAACATCTTCCTTTTTCAGTCCGGTGAGTTGCCTAGAGTGTAAGAAATTGAAATTGTTAAAAAAAAACAAAAAACGGGACAAGTCATAGAAGAAAATCAGTAATAGGTTAGATTTTGAGCAGAAGCAGACTTCAAGGGTTTAAAAAAAAGTGAAGTTTACACCATACTGTCCTTTTCTCCTGACATACCTGACATGTTGCAGAAAGTCATGTGTTTGTATAGGCTGTGGGCTCTGGCCTTTGGCACTTTCTGAAGCTCCTGAGCCTAAATGAAACTGGGATAGCCGGCTTCCAAGTTGAAGCATTCTAGGCTTTATCTGCAACAACAAGCCAACGCATCACTAGGCAACTTGGACTAGTTACGTCAACTATTAGCTACTGCAGTACTGTCAAAAAGATGTCAACATGTTTGTTTTGATTCACTTGATTTAGTTTTTAGAGCATTTTGAAAACATGCCGGATTCAGGCTTAACTGTTTACTTAACACTTGAATAGGAACTTGAACTTGAGGATCCCTCTGAAGAAAGTCAATGCTAAGAACTCAGGACAGAGAACAAACAGAAAGGAACAAAACAATACATACATTGAGTTCTTGCGCTGCTAGCGAGGCCTTCGAAAAGACAAAAAGACGATCAGAAGCTTGACATTTTCCTGCGTTAACGGTGGTCTACGGGCTTTGTACAAGTGCTGAGCAATGTCACTCTATCCAGGAAAGCTGTTTCACAATGTCACTATTTCAGGACCAACTACCCGTTTAACGGCGCGTTTCAGGAAGAAGTAAACAACAGACCACGTGCAGCATCAAATTTCACCCACATACACAAGACGTCAGACACACGTCACTCAGTCCCGCAGTATTTACGTGATGCATTATAAAGAATAATTCCTGTTGTTTTCATGTGATGTTCAGATGGCTCTTCGGCCGGAGGCAAAATTAGATGCATGGTTTGTCTCTCTGGTAGCAGCCACACTGTTCAGATTCAGAAAACTTTATTGCCTATCGCTTAGAGAGAAATTTGTCTTCGACGTCGCATCATCAATGACCAAAAAAAGTTAAAAAACAAAAAACAAAACAACAAACACATTCAATAAATATAGCACATAAAGGAAACAGCATAAAATGAGAATCAACACCAGATTCGTAGTTTTTATTGCTGAGGTAATGAACGGTTTCTTCCTGGCCAGTGGAATATCATAGAAGCGTGTGTGGTGATGAGTGATGTGTGATGAGTGTGACTAGAGCTGTAGCAGTTGAGTCTGGGAAGGGTCATTTTATTAGATTGATTAATGATTTTTGAGAGTTTTGTTGATAACCTTTGGCTTGTACCTTCTATTTCATAATTTGACATGTGGCATTTAAAATATTTAAGCACTGACTGCTTCCATTCCATTTCGGACGTGATGGCCAACAAGACATGGCTGGTGTGGTTGGATGGTCACCCTTTTGAGTGTGATGAAAAGCATTATGGACAAAATATATTTTCACGTACCCTGCTCCTCTGAGTATGTTCTTTTTTTTATTAGTCAAGAATTTAGTCTGTATACCAAGTTTCATCACTGTGTTGCTGGACTGCTCCATCTAATTTTAGTGACTCTTGAGAGAAAATGGTGATGATTAAATGGGGTATTTCATAGCATTTGCTCAAGAAGGCTCTGGTGAGATACAGAACATTGTGGATGTTTTTCATGTATTTGCAGATAGTCTACAAGGTTCGCTTGTACATCCAACAAGATACGCACCCTGCATGAGCCTACAGAGAGGATATTACAAAAGTGATGAAGAATATTTAATTTGGCAGTAAATACACAGTGAATATCTCAATGTAGTGATAAACAATATCCGGATAGCAGAAAATACTATGAAAGAGCTTAATATCAAAAGCAGATAGCCAAATCAGCTCATATGGGCTCAATGGAAGCCAATAAACAGAGGCACTCTGCCTCTCCTGACCTTCACTTCTGGTTCAGATCAGGCTGATAAAGCAGGCGCAACCTCAATAAAATCCAAACAATGGAGTAAAATAAATAGATATCAAATTAAAGCAGAGGCGATACTGGTTGAACTGCAGCAGGGATTCATGAACAAAAGCATCTTTGTGCAATTTAATATTGTCTACAATCACCTCATGTTACATTTCCAATCATTTTCATCTCTCGGCTTGACGTATCAACACATATAATCATTTTGTATTGGAACTTGCTAATGACGTACGTTTGAGCAGCCACATTTATATTAAATGTGCTCTGTGCTCCTAGCTTAGCCTTTTCAGTTGAATTTAATATCAAATTTGTAATCTTTCTTGTCTGTGACTGTCCACTGTGCATGCCTTCAATTACAATCAGTTTGTTAGAGTCGGGGTTAGTGGGTGGTGGTGGCGGGGGGCAGATGAGGAGGAGGTTAGTTTCATTCATTATCATGAATTCATGATTCTTTGATTCTTCTACAAACTTTACACTGACCACATTCTATGTTGTTATATGTATTACTACTAAATACTGAAAAGCCCAAAAACCCCATGATTTATCTCTTCATTTTAGCCCTTTAGGAGCGGCACGGTGGATCAGTGGTTAGCACTGTCACCTCACAGCAAGAAGCTCCTGGGTTTGATTCCTGACCTTTGCTGTGTGGTGTTTGTATTCTCCCTGTGTTCACATGGCTTTCCTCTGGGTGCTCCAGTTTCCTCCCTCTGTCAAAAGACATGCAACTCAGGTGGACTGGAGACTCTAAATTGTTCATAGGTGTGACTGTGAGTGTATTTGTCTATCTCTCTGTGTTAGCCCTGTGATGGACTGGCGACCTGTCCAGGCTGTTTCCCTGTCTTCTGCCCTCCAGCCCCCTGTTACCCTGAACAGGAATAAGCAGGTATGGAGAATGAATGAGTTTTAGCCTTTTGTCAGAATAGAGGCCCTCTTAAGGTCCACTGCATGCTTCAAGTGGTTTCTGAAGCCTTGTGCCTTGCATTGTCACTGGTAATGTAATTTCCAACTAATGCACCCTGAAGAGCTCCACTGTGTGTATGAGGAGTTGCTAAGGGTTTTCAGGTGCCTTCTGTGGCGCAATAAGGCATCAGAGTTCATACTGTGGGGGTGGCTGGATAGTTCTGTTGTGCAGAGGGCTTAATGACCTGGATAGAGATGAGCATGATCAGGTCAATGATAGTGGTATGAATTTCATTGCCTCTCTGTATGAGAAAAATAGAAAACTGATTGCTCTGTCATCAAATCTATCTTCACTAGAATCTGATACCATATCTGGTAAAATGGTATTGTACAAATTAAGATTGCCAGATTGAAATTATGCATCATTTTTCATGTTGATGATATTTCTATTTTCAATCTCTCAAATCAAATATCTCATTTGCAGAAGTAATGGCTACATGACATCGCTGATGCTCTGCTCACTAATTTTTGCTCATTTCCTATGAATTATTGATACGAGAGATTCTCCATATGCTTCTCTGAGGATTCTCGTCCATTAATTTCAGAAAGAATTAGCATTTTACAGTGAAGAGTATAAAGAGCTTAACTGCCCCAATCACACAAGGTGATTAAATTCATGTCTCATCAAGCTGTTTAATAGGGGATGCAGCTGGCTGACCTGAGACAAATGGTCTGAAAATGTCCCTGGGTCTCAATCACCTGTATAATTAGTACCATTTCACCTGAAAAAAGCCCAGGTGCTATAAAGAGGCTTTGAAGAAAAACTGTGCAAATGAGGTGAAATCACCCCATCAAAGCATTTGTTGCATGGATGCTAAAATGCTGCATGCACAATTGCTAACAAAACAACAACTACTGACAGTAATAACCATAACCCACTGATATAATAAACCCTGTTAAACCTGGGCTCAAAAATGAAGTGTGAAACTGTGAAAACCGTTTTGGTTTCAACCCTGAAGAGCTTTCATTGTGACTGGCCTGCCTTAGTAATTAGTTACGCCATATGAAGAGGTAATTTGTATGCTAAAGTTTAATTGTTCAATTATCACTGGATGTGAGAGGAGACCTTGATGCCATTTCATCGTGTTTGAAAATAGTGTTGAACCCCTCCTGCCACATATTGTAATAGTTGGCAATTATAGAGAGGGCCCTTTTACTAAGTTGATTGATGCAGGCTGGCCCCACTGAAAAGCCTTTACTATCTGCCTGGTGCAGTTGTTATTGGTGAAGTATGGGCCCACTCAGCCCACAGACGTGAACCAGCCTGGCTCTCACTGTGGAAAAGGACCTAAATTATCGGCTGACACCCCACCATAAACATCAAATGTATTAACAATTGGGGACAACATGTTAAAACAACACTAAAACAATCAGCTATACAAATGAAAAAACAAAGGGAGAAAATAAGTTGAGCATTCATTGTTTTCAGGAAGTCACTATGAAGAAACTGCAGTCTATAACACAAAAGCATGAACAATGAACACCACCATTTTTCAGATGTTGTTTTGGATAAGATTTGCGATGTTGTAACATTTTTATTCCCCTTGCATCGTCTTAACGAGAAGTGTAAATGAGCTCCCTTACCATTTCCATACTGTGCAACAAGACACATAAGTGAACTGCCTATTTCAACTTGGTCTGCATTCCAACTCTGGACGCTATAGGATGATAGGACACATTCCTGTGTTCCATGTTTCTGTCCTCCTGATGCTGCTATTATTGAGGCTGTAAAAAGGCCTCTGACAGTGAGAGTAGGGAGGGCTCACTGAGAAATTTGGGGTTAGGTAATCTGCAGTGTTCTTGATCATAATTGGGGGATTCCTAACATTCATGAGCAACATTGTGTGACTGAATTGAGTACTGTCTCTGATTTCCTTAGGTGTTTTTTGTGTAGCCCCTGTAGAGCTTTAGCTTGTCTGTCTCATGCTCTCTGAATAGACTGTATTGTTAATGAATTACAGGCCCTGCTCTTTTGAAAACGGGTGGCCTTGTTCCGCTTAATGTCATTCAAAAAGGCATATTTTATCACATGAAATAATTTCCCCTGGCAGTGGTTAGTCATTGAATGCTCTGTAAGAGTAATAATATTGATTCATTTTATTTCATTTTACTTTACATCCACAAGATAAGGAATGAATAAGCGCTAGCAAAAGGCCCACGACATGCTAAGTAGACGTTGCCATCTAGAGGCTGGTATTATACAAGGCTATGATAAATCTTCCTTCAAGACAATAATAAAGCCAAAAGGACTCAGGAACTCCATGTATAGCAATCCAAATCCAGAAAAAGCAGCTGAAAACAATGAAGAACAATATAATAGATACAAAACAGACAGATAATACATGCATTTTATAGATTCTGTGTGACACTGAATGGCATTCGAGCGATGTGTCACATGCACTTCTAGCCAGTGCAGACATGGAATAAAAGACCCCTGATGATCCTGGTCCCCCGGGTGCTGTGGAGACAGGAGGTATGTGTAATACAGATATTTATCATGTAATTACGTCTCCAGAATCACTTTCTGATGACCTGGGATGATGACCAATGATGATGGTCCATTTCATGCTTTTCAAGGGCCCAGATGGGAATCCAGTAGACAAAGGGGGCCCTTTGCTTTCATCCAGCAGCCAGCAGATTCTCATTAGTGATCTAGATTGAACCATATGTGTCCAGTGTCTAATTAGCTCCTTTGGACCAAGAGGTAAAATGTCTTTAATGGAGTGAGGGACCACTCTATTAAAGACCACTCTATTCTTGACAACAACACAACACAGAGACATTGACATAATTTGGTTTGGGGTTTTATTTTGTCAACTGTGAAAAAGGGAATACAAAATATGGGCAGAACTTTGAAATCCCTTTGTTTAAATGACTCAGAGCAGACCCACTGACATCGCCACCCATGTGACCCAGAATAGAGTAAGCAAGAGGGGAGGAGAAAGAGACAAATGATGAGAAGGTACGGCCTAAATAGCTTAAATGTTATACTGAAGCATTTTTTTACCCTAAGCAATAGAGAAGTAACAATGCCTGTGTCTAAACCTTAGATTATTTAGGTCACACCCTGGAAGTTTACATTACACCTATGAACAGAGGCTCCTCCAGGAGTACTGGGACTCAATGTCAAAAGCCAATACATGCTGACAAAACAGGGGATGAATGACTGCACTGAACCATATTCAGTTTATCAGGTACAGAGGGCCTCCTGAAATACCTGGAGCTTTCGAGCTTTGGTCAACACAAATAAGTGTTTCAGTTTCCCATTGACTGACCAACTGTTCCTGCTGCTCTTTGTAGCAAACAACGAAAGCAGGAAATGTAGTCAACTTGAGCAGGGTAGAGTTCAGGTGTTTTTGTTACTCCAGGTTATGCTAGACCCCCATGGAGCTTACACAAGCTCAGGTGCCTTGTTGTACATTCTCTCAGATTAAAGAATCCCTTATTTCGGCCCAGGTAGAACAGCTCATCTGTGAGGGGGAGGTCTATGAATGGATGTCTTGTCGAAAGCTCAACAGGTAGGCAGTGCTTGGGTCCCACCCTTTGATTTACAGGCCTAAAAGAGGAACTGCTAGGATTGCATATCCTCCCCTAGTGTGTTTGAACTAGGGCACCATGAAAAGCAATGTAGCTCTTTAGATGTATATGTTCAACTAGGTGGACTGTTCAGTGAGTATATCACCCCACAATAAGCACCTTTCATCTACTGATGGCCTTGGCCCATATGAGAACTGTTGTTTTGGCCCTTTGACATGACAACGGACTTGTTCCTGTTAAAAACAGTACTTATTTGCTTCTGGAGATGATTGGATCTTTTGTGAATCCTATGTCACTTCAGCACAAATTTGATGCAATAACCTTTTTTTTTTTTTTTGTAAACCTGGATTGTCCTGTTTACTGTTTAAGCGGGTTTTTAGTAAGCCCAAAGGCCAAATTAAGATTTTTTTTTTGTGATGAGAGATCATTTGAAAAAGAAATTCTTGATTAACTGGTTAAATGAAGGTTATAATAAAACACACACATAATATTTTATTCTTATTAATTCATGTAATAAGGCAGTGTGTTATTTGGCAACTAATTATGGAGTAAATTTGTGCAATATTGTTTCATTTTCATACAGGTGATGAAATGTTATGTGCATTCTTTTTCAGTTGAACAACATGTGGAAGCACTGGAGCTAGACACAGCATTTTCAAAAACACTCTGATGAGTGATTTGTAAAATAGAGGTATAACAACAGGTATTTTAGCTCCCCCAAACAGAAAATGCCCCTTTCATGTTTGTCCAACTCAGCACGCAGAATCTGAGACAAGGGTGCAATTGTGGTTGTCACCAAACAATGACATTTTTTCTTTCTTTCACTCTCTAAATTCCCCATATCATTTGTACACAGAGGAGCAATTTGTCTGTCATGGGGTCTAGGGCATCAGCCCACTCTGGGCCTATTTCACTGACAGCGCTGTTATTAGCGGTAAGCAGAGCCATTGACCAATGAATCTGCCTACTGTTCAGAGGGCCAGGGCTTTTTTCAGCTATTAATTTGATAAATATATTAATTATGAATCTGGTTGACAGTACAATCAGATTGTCAGACCTCCAGACTGGGCCTTTGTGATAAGTCAGCTTTGAAATGGTGCTGCTCAGGTTTCAGGAGCTGTCATCCCCAAGGCTCAGCCTCTTATCAGCTTCTGACCCATTCACCCGGTAATTTCCTGTGTGTTGTAATTAAATGGAGGCTTTCTGATTGCAAGTGACTCTTTTTAAGAGGCTCTTCTTGGGTTTCAGGTGAAAGGGATGTTCAATGGACAGACTGTCTCTCCTGCCCTCTGCAGGGCACAATTAGGCATCAGATCATTCTGAATATGTACTATTCATATTGCTGGATGTGGACTTTTGCATACCCGCTGTAATGTGAAAGGGATGTAGTGTCCTAATAGTCAACGCCGAAGAAATATCCCTTCACATCTTGTTTGAGGATCTGTGGAGCTTTGTATGTCTGTCAGGCTCTTCCACTCATTACGGCCACAGGAATCAATAATATTCAAGCTTGTTTTGAGGTCAGGCTGCACCCGAAGAAAGACAGGCCAAACGTCATGATAAATCAATATAGTTTTGGACAAATGTGAGAAAAATTAATACGTTAAAACAATTATACAAAGATATAATTGTTTTAGATAAAGATAACATTCAATCATTAGAACTTAAGTTCTCTCTTTTTTACATGACATATCATACTTACTTCATAGTACAGTCGCACATCTACTCTCAAATATATATCCTAGAATTCCAGTTATCAATCAGTATATCAATCAATATAGTGCATGTTTCCCCTCTGAAACAATGGTAGAATGATGATGTCTGTTTATTTGTATGCTGGGATCTTTCTGCTACCACCTGTAATTTTTAGAAATCCTCTGGTGGCTTCTGACCGTGGATTATGGAGGTCTACTGCAGGTGATGACAGCCACCTTGAACTGTCCATCCCCACTAGGATAATGTTACAGAGCTGGCAGAGAGAGATCCAGGCCTGGCGAGGGCCTAGGTGTGTTCAGTCAGCGAGCCACCATTTACAGTGGGCCTTGCATACACACACACACACACACACACTGCTCCAGCAGCAGTCTGCAGTCAGCCACAAGACAATAGAAAGTTTCAATTTCGAGAAAATAGAGAAAATAGAAGGAAGAGACAAGCATTTAGCATGCTTCAGTTTATAGTTATCGCAAATTATGGTCCTCTGAAATGCTACGTACACTGTGCTTGTATTGTGTGTCCTGGGATTTTGCCTGATAGAAATGAAACATTGTTCCTGGCAAGGGAAGCCTGATGTGTTGAATGACAGATGATGAGAAAAGAGTCCTTATACAGGCAACCACACGTTTCATCACAAGCTTCTGTTTAACAACTGTCATTCTTTTGTAATATGCATGTAATATGCACTATTAGAAATGACAAGTGAGTGACAAGGTGACAAGATATGGTGAGGAAGGGAGAACATGCTTGTACTGAGGTCTGTCTTGGTTACACCTGTGTATAGAAAGGTTTAAAATTTAAGGTTCATTTTCATGTAATATCTCTAAACAGTGTAAGATTTACCAAGGTGAGAACTATGATGATGGTCCTTATATTATGTCAGAAAAAACATAATTGTAGATGGACAACCATGATTATTTTTCAGCTTTCAAAAACAGTGAGAATGTGCAAACCGCTCACATGAAGTTGAACTTTTCCAGCAAAATGAAATGAACATGTATAAAGTAGCTTAGTTTGATAATTACGCTGTAATTTATGTTCTAATTCACCGGTGGAAAAACCCCTCTACACCAGTGTGGGATCCAAGGAAAGCTTCAATTAGCTGGACTGTGCTGCCTTTGGAGACACAAAAGGTTTCCAGCTCACCGTTTCTCACTTTTTTTCTCTGGTATCACCAAAGTCTATAATTAAAATCACTTTTTTTTCATATGCTCTGTAAACGCCATTAAGCCAGAGAGTGGAGCCATTATAGAGGCTGTGGCTCCCAGGGCAGCAGTGGGGGTGAGGTGGGGCCACGGCTTTTCAACATTAATGGCCTCCAGTGTGTGCCTGCTATTAATCTCAACAAGGAGTGAAGTGGCCCAGCTGCGTGCTCAGGATGACGGCTCCCACTACACTGCAGAGATTAAATACAATTCTGTCTTGGGTCCTTTACTCTGATCTCTATGCCATTTAAATGGATTATAACAATGCGCTTACCTGTGCCTGCCATTACTTTATCTCTACAATCAGGGACAAGGGACCATTTTAAAATTCACTTTTTTTTCTGTATGAAGCCCTGTCAGTCTGTAAATGGCAAAGTCCTTGCCTTTGTCACTGCACATATTTGGATTGAAACAGATTTTTTTTAAGATATAGATATGGCACCTCATCGTGACTTTGTAGAAACTGTTGTGGTTGGCAATAACATTTCTGTCAAATAGACACTGAGCCTAATACTGTAGGTCACCCCTTGCTTACATTCAAAGATGTCAAATAATTCAGATCTATTAAAGAGAGGACAAGCAATTTACAAATGCCATTCAATGTTAAGATATGGACCATAAATAGCAGGAAATTATCTAGTTGAAAAACAGCATTGAAATTGCTTTACCACAAGGAGGTACCATTGAGTAAGATTTAGTAGTAGTTCATTGCTATTTCATGGAATATCACAAAGGCGCTAATGGCTTTGAACCTTTTGTAGTACTATAATGTGTCACGGGATGGCGCAAGTGCTCGGTTGTCTGATTGCACTCGTGCCATCAAGACTATAGACTTGTAAGATACCCTATTTTATAAGCCAACCAGCTGCACTAACAGGAGAGTAGTAGCTTTTTCCTTTCAAACTGTTTAACAATGTCTTGTCTTGTTATATGTTTTGTCTTTTTTTATAATTTATTATGTGAATTTGTTTTTTAGATTTATATTTTTGACTTGTTTCTTCTTATATTTTTGACTTGTTTTTCTTCTGTTAAATGTTGCACCATCAGATCAAGGCCAATTCCTTGTATGTGTAAACTTACTTGGCAATAAACCCCCATTCTGATTCTGATTCTGATTCTGATTCTGATTCTGATTCTGATTCTGATGATTGCTAAGCTCGGCAGCAGGTTTCTAACCTCTAACCACTTTTTTGGTCAGAACCCATCTGCCAGGTTTACTTGGTGGTATATTGGAGTGTATTGTTATATGATGAAATAATGCTCACATTCCTGAAGAGACAGATCTAATGATGTTTGCATTGTGTAAGGCTTCATATGTGTTAGTAAAACAAAAACTGTGACCTTAATGGTACATGATTGGCTACACTACTGTGTGAGAATTGGATATGGAGAGGGCCACAGAGGTTAATAGCTGTCTCCTGCTAGCCAGACAGGGAGGTTCCATGTAAACAAGGGAAAAACAAAACACACCATCATACTCATGTAATCACACTGATACGAAATTAATTTTCTGAAGCCAAAATGTGCTCCCTTCCCTTTGTAGTCTTCACAGACAAAGGCAGAAAAAAAAGAGTAATAATGTGTTAGCGTTTCTAATTAAGGTTTCCCTCACAGGTGAATGGAACACTGATGGCATTTTTGGATTTATTAAATTACTCTGAAATTAAATTAGGAGAGCGAAGTAATCCATTGCACTGAACTAGATCAGTGAATGAGAAAATTGACTTTTCATCACAATGCAGGAGATGAGAAGACAAGATTGTAACAAAGCATAGCATAAGTTCAGCTCAGATGATCCTGAAGGATGAATGGCTACTGCTAAGTGTATTGTCCACATGGCCCACATTCTTGGGGGGGGGGCATCAACAAAGTGACATCAAAGTAGTGCATCTGATGTATTTTTATCTCAGAGAAGCAAGACAAGTGCTCCCCAGTGCACATGGCTTTTATTAGCATGCCTAGATGTGCATGCACTTTGATTTATTCACTCAGTGATATATTGTGCAGCTATGCTCTTTTCCCCAGCAGTCCCCACCAGTATATTTCCCAGGCATTCCCACAATGCACTCAGAGAATCTGTATAATGTTTGTTAAATGTTTCACTACATAAACTATGATGTGAAATAGAAGTACAGCTCTATGAAAAATATACTGAAAAAGGGAGAATAAATGTGGATTTTCTGGGGATATGGGTATGTTTTCTGATTCAGAGGTGTTAGCACGATTGCAAAATAAAGATTATTTGTAAAAGTTCAAGTAAACCTTCTGCGAATCCACAAAGTTTGTCCTCCATTTAGTGTCAGTGGAGCTTTATCTCTTCATGACACACAGACTATATTGATTGTCTTGGCGTGTCAGATCGGTTCTTTGCTTTCCACAGTAGCTTTAGATCAAGCTGACTGACATTGATCAAGCTTTCCTAGACAGTAATAGGAACATGTGTATTTTTAAACTGGATGGCTTTAATTGAACGGTTGAATGATTTAATTAAACTGGCACAAAGAAAGTCTTCAAGTATAGCTTGGATGAAAACTCTTAACGCATTGTGTGTTCATCTATACCGTACAGAATCTAGAAATTCTGCTGCCTCCAAAGCAAGTGACCTATGGTGGTTTGCTGGAGAAGAGCTAATAAAAAGATCAATACATTGCAAATTGTGTTTGGTTTCACTGTTTGATGTAGCACAGACTTCAAAGAACAGCTGATAATGAGACTGTGAACTCATCTGTGAAATAAAGAGATGGACGACAGATAGTCCCATTTGAGTTGGTATCTGACTTAGATGGTCACTGTCAAGGGTACAAAAACATATTTTGCAGTGGGGAAAAAAAAATCTCCAAATCCACTGGCGTATTTTTTATATTAACATATAAAAACAAATACAGCCTATTCTTTTACAGCTTATCTGAAGGGTTCAACAGTTTTTAACTAATTCTGCTATGAATTTGGCACTACCCTACAGAGACAGCAAATATTTGCAGATTACTGTCCAGCCTTAAGATAATAATAAAGTCCACTGCCTTTAGAATTATCTGACTATTAATAAACAGGCTGAGAATGTCAGTACACATAGATTTGATGGGGGAGAGCCCAGGCACCTTATCAAATACTAGCAGAAATCCTATGGTTTCTACCTCTAAAGCAGTTGCCTGTTTACAGCCTTCATCTTGGACTCGTAACGAAAGTTAGCTAGTACTCCATCGTCCAGTGCCTGTACTAACATGTGCTGATTATAAATTGCTGATGGCTATCTCAGGCTCGGTGCTGGCTTTCCTCGATATCACCAGAGCTAATGTGAGAAGACAGGGCCTCAGATAAGGGTGGGTGGTGGGTGGTGTTTAAGGGTGGACGATTCGTGTGTGTGTGTGTGTGTGTGTGTGTGTGTGTGTGTGTGTGTGCGTGCACGCATCTCATTTCACGTATACATTCTGTGTCTGTGTGTGTGTGTGTCTCAATTCCACAATTCCATGTATATTCTTAGGAAACAGACAACGCAAACAACGAAGTGCTGTAATCACTGACAAAAAGACATGTATATCTAGCCTTTCATCTTTGATGTGTCTCTATCAGCAGGCCTGATAAAAACAGTAACGTGAGCTCTCATTTACTGCACCATCTACTCATTATAGACCTGCCAGCCCGTCTGATGAGAACAGGTAGCTGGAGCTGTAAGGTGTGACAACAGCTCTGTTCAAGTTCATCACAAAAGTCCTTATGAGAATTGATTCTGGCTGTCATTAATGGTTACGTAATTGCAAATTAAGCTAAATGTGAGTTGAACAATTAGAGTGCCAGGAGGCTTCCCGAGGGGGGCGAGGGACAGGATATGGTCAGTTCTTTCATCACCATGTCAGTCAACTCAAGCTGGCAGCTGAAGTAGCAGCTCCAAAATTGGAAATGCCTCATTCAGCAAGCCATTAATAGCAAAATGAAATCTACATAACAGGTTAATGACTATGGGAACAAGCTGGTATTGTTAATAATGTATTTATGGCTTGGTTCGTCTGTCACTGTGTCCCAACACTTAGCCCCTGAAAAATCAGCCTCAAACTCAGCTTTCTGTCCAAAATGCACCAGGGGTAATTCAATGAGTCCCTTCCCAGTCTTGAACCCACAAGCCTGTTTCTGCCAACACAATAGATGACTGCAGACAAGATAGAGCATTTGAACACATTTGATTTTAGCCATTTTTTCAAATTCTGAAAATAAATTCAAAATGGGTTGTAGGTGCTTGCAGATGTTTACAATCTTCAAAATACACTTGATCTTATAGTTATTCAGATACATGTGTGTTAAAAGGTTAACAAAATTTTAAATGTAAAATTGCCCATACAGTTTGTCGTGTTCTGTGCTAACTAGCTAGTTAATGTTGCCAAATATCATTGACACACAGTAAAGTTAGCTGCTGCATTACTCAGAAAACAGACACACAAACATCAGCTTCTATTGGGTGTTCATGTTGCTCACCTGGTTTTTCCCAATGGGCCAAAACTGGTAGAGGTGGGTGAGTCTACCTCTAGTCTTGAGCCGTGAGTCTTGTACTGGCCACCACGATAAGACCGCCATGTTATCAATCTGTGGAATCAAATGCATTTTGAATTACACAATAGGTAGTATACCAGCATGAGTTTAACCAAGTATTCCAATTCTCTCTCACATTTACAGCATAGTTTAGGTAGTTTAGTTCCCACACATTTTTCTACATTAAGTTCCCCACATGGTGAAATCTGTGAGTCACTGTTTTAGATATGTTGAAAACACAACTCTATATTTAAAGGGTTGAGCAAGGCAAACTGGGAAGCTAAAGCATACATCTATGTTTAAAATGTCTCTCTCGACTGCCAGTCCAAGGGAAGTCAAGTGTGGAATTGGAAGTGGCAGCGAATTCTAACCCACACTGTCACAGCAAAAAGGAGGAGTGCTGCAGGCTCTCGCTCATGCTACCATCTCTCACAGTCAAGTCTCGCAGTCAACACAGTCAACACAGTCAACACAGTCAACTCCTGCACTTGTTAAATCTTCTGACAAGAGGTATTATCATCAAAGTGGAGATCTCGACAACAGTAAACATTCCTCAAAGCATCCTGATTTTAGATTACCAAAACGCCATCCCATATATATAA
>OOFE01020366.1:14247-34447 GCA_900323365.1 Monocentris japonica | reverse complement strand
GGCAAAGGTGGTATCCTATGACAGTGCCACATTTAAAGTCACTGAGCTCTTTACAACCCATCCTAAATGTTTGTCTGTGGAGATTTCATGGCTATGTGCTGGATTTTATCCACCTGTTAGCAATGGGTGTGGCTGAAACACCTGAACTCAAGAATTAGTAGGGGTGTCCACTGACTTTTGGCCATATAGTGTATGTTGCTCTGAATGTGATGAAATATTGACTGTTACAAATCCAAATGTTGATTTTCATGCATTTTTTTGTGTAGCTGTAATCACAACTCAGAAAAGTGTGGAAATTGTTTTTTATCGAAAGGCAATTAATTAGAGATTATTAATTACTGTCTTGGAATGGCTGTTACTGAATGTAATGGGTTATTTGGACAGGTTTTTTTAATCTGTGTAAAATAGAATGTATACCTAATGCCAAAACATAAAATGCTTCTTTCCTGTCAAATACCCTTCTGAGTAATTCAAGGATGGTACACATTTATCAAAATATTCTGATTACCTTTTTTTTTTACAGTTACTATAACAGATCAGAGCACAATTTTTGTCATCAAGATCGCTGTATGGAATTATTATTCTTATTGTATTACTGTAATCCCATATAACCCATGTATGGGATTACAGTAATACATGAACTCTGCTCATTTTGCAAAAATCAAGTATAACATTTGTGACCAGTAATCATGTGTTGCCTAGAATCAGGACGTAGTTGGTTAAAATAAAAGTTCGTGAGCATCTAATTTAGGATGATCTCCACTGTGCTATTTTTAAACAGCAGCAGAGCCATCCGCATCATGTCCTTGTGTTGTTCAGCAGAGAAAGGTAACCCACATCTATCACATGGAAATACCAAAAAGCCCAAGGAAGCAATGACATACTGTCTAAAATACCATACTAATGCAGATATGATGTGCACATCAAGCATAGCCAAGTAGGCCTACATACATTTTCTGCAGAATGAGATTTTCACTGTGTAGCATCCTAAATAGACTACATGACAACCTCCAGCCCAAACAGGTGGAGAAAATATTATTTGTTTGGGTGTAAAAAATATTATGAGTTAAGGGAAAAAATAATTCCAGGCCTTTCAACAGTCAACAAAGAGAAGGCTTTGTTGAACGTAAAAACAGACTTTAATAAAGCCAACAAAACAGCCGCTTTCTGTGCTGGTTTAATGAACACTAGAGGGAATATGCTGGCACACAATGCAATTTCCTGTGGGATACAATAATGAATGTTCTCAGACGTGGCCCCTCTGAGCAGCTTTTTATTTTGATAGGTCTCTATACTTGTTCCTCCGGTGTATCATGAGACCTTTAGTCTATTTACCAAAACTAAACAGTTTACTTTCATTTTCTACTCTCATTTAGTATTACCCAAGGAAATCTCTTGAGGGATTTTTTGGAAATATTAGAAAATAAACAAACCTTTTTAACAGGCTTGTCTGCATGGAAGTTCAGTTGTTAGAGAGACTCACAGAGAATCACATATTGTGGAGGATAATAATATGTCACCATAATGGTGCCACCAGAGTGGATCACAGTACAGACATAAACCTCAATGTATACCAGAAAACACTTTCATGGACGCACTAATGAAAAGATAAACATATGCCCACTGGCTGTAACCACACAGCTGTATAGACGATACAGTTCACAACAAATCCACTGAGCTCTGGGCTCACCTGCTAATCGATTTGGATTAGTGTAACATGCACAAATCCAGGCTTGAATGTGGCAGTGGAAGCTAATTTTACAAGACACATTCTAGGAAACTGTAATGTTGCATTATGGTGCCACTTGCAGGTATCAGGAAGAAACAACATACATTTCCCTTGCCTCAAAACGGAAACATGTTTGCACAAAACAAACCAAAATATTAAACTTGCTGTCAAACAACAACCACACCACAACTGTGAATCCTTGAGCAACCAGTTGTTAACTGATTGAGACTGGAATCTGAAAAACGGGACAAAAGGATAACCTCTTGGTTTTGTTTATTGTTGTATACTGTACAGAACACAGTTAAAATCAGTTCAATACAAAAAGAAAAAAAAACAGTAATGCCTGAACTCTTTTAATGGCCAAATTTTGGTCATAAATATTGATAGATAAAATATATTCAATTACTCTTACATAAAATTACAGTATAAAAATAATATATTTAAAGTCAAGTAGAAACTGCTGGTAATGATTTACATCACTGCAAATCTGTTGTTCTTCATGGCAAATTATTTGGCTGGTTGAAACCTTGTAGAGATTAATGGAAATATTGGTTGTTACTCCTCTGGTGTTGTTGCTGTGGCCGATGTCTCAGGCTCACATGAGGGGGATCTGGACAACTCATGACAACGTCTATGGATATGGGAAATGAAAAGCGATCCAACATCTGAGCGATTTTCTCCTGGGGCACACCATGCTTGTTCCTCCTGCAGGGCACACATGGGGGTTACAGTTAGGATGTGATGTGCTGTCATATTATGGGAATATAATGTGACAGTAACGAGCAATAAAAAATAAACATACTTCTCCAACTCAAAGGGATCAAATTTCCAGCTGGTGTCAGGTTCATGAAAGTAGATTCTGTATCCTCTCTCCAATGCCTGTAACAATTTGTACATTTTTCATTGAGCCCTATGCAGGTGGTGTGGTCCTTATCCGAGATAATACTGCAGCTAAATACTCATCATCTTAAATCATCAGTATTTAAGAGCAACACCCACCATTTTGACGTATGGCTTCATTTCCCAAGCTTGGATGTTTGTATTATCAATAATTATAGGAGAATGTCCCTCATGCATAGCTTCTTTAGCTGAAAGAGGATAAAGAATGAGACAAGTTGAACCAAGTTCTTGAAAGACGACAGAAATTATATACATTCTCTAACCACATTTAAAAAATAGTTATCCACCCAGCATTTTTTTTCTGATCAGATTTTAGCATCGCCCTGTTTTATATTAATGGTTATGGTCAGAAATTGAAAGATGCCAGTGAAATCTAAAATGAAGGAGCAAAAAATGATCCAGATAATTAGGAGTATCCTTTGTTGCATTTCACCATGATCACATTTTTTTGGGCCACTGCAGGCAATTCAAATTCCAATGCTTTCTGGGTGAGAAAAATGGAGCAGTTTTTAAAATCAGAAAACAAAATAGTATGCAGCCTGAAGCAGTAGAAAATGTTTGCACCACACAGCAGTGGAAGGAAATCCACTGCAAACCACTGCGTCAACAAAAAATAAAACAACCAATATCACAAAAAAACTCAAGAATTGAGGGTGGTAGTTCAACTGGTTGGGGACAGAGTGGGCAAAACGGCACGATCCTCTTCTGTAATGCCTGCTGTGATTTTTCAGCAGTTGCATTATAAAGGAAGAAATCAACAAATCAAGTGCTTATTTGCTAATATGCAATGCAAATCATTTTTATCCAAGACTTTTAGCCGATATGGGGATCTCAGGAAGCAATACCACGGCTCTGGTTCCATTTGTGCGCCACTCCAAGCAGGCTTGGGTCATAGAGGTAGCCATTTTTGTGGCCGAAGTAGTCATCTGTGCTCAGTATTAACCCATTAGGACCAGTGGAGAGCAATTCCCTGTGAGACAAAAAGGTGATCATAAAGGGCAATTTGTACAAAGAAAACACAATGTATACCACGTAGGATTAGAAACAGTTCTATATTAGAAACAACACATCACATTTACGCTAACAATAAACTCATTTCAGAGACCTTATTGGTGACCTATAAAATGTATTTTTTATTCATTCATTTTATTTATGCAGGAAAAATGGTTAAAAAAAACCATACAAGGTATTTTAAACACTTTGGGCCCTGAGAAAACAATAAAGCATTTGAAAAGGAGAAGATTCAAAGGTAGAGATATTTAGAAAAAAGAGAAAAAGACATAAGAAACAAAAGATTATTGAGGAAGTAACAAAGGAAGAGATTAAGAATTTAAAATTCTACTGGCTCCAGGTTTGTAAAATAATTATTACTATAATAAAATAACTACTACTGAGATGGGACATAGACTTACTTGGCCAGTGTTGATTTCCCAGACCCTGGTAATCCCCTCATCAAGATCAGTGCCAAGGAAGAATCATTGACATACATTTTATCAGGCGGTTGGCACTGGTCCTCTTGCTCACGTGGTTCATTTTCTGTCATAAATCTCTGGTTCCAGGCAGAATCTATGTCAGGCTGAGACCATCCTTCCTTTGCGTTTCTAGACCAGCCAACATTATTTGACTCACTGTCAAAGTTAGAACCCCATCGGTTCCTCTCAAAGTGGTGTAGAGCATGACTATCAAAGTCCTGAGAGAGGGGACTACATTCGTTAGGAGGTGGGAACCTAGAAACTGGTCGAAAATGAGATACTTCTTGCAACTCTTGATATTGGTTTGTCAAGCCAGAACCGCTCCAATTATGATTCATGTGTGGTAAGGGGCCTCGTGGTCTAGGGAATGCACACGGGGACGGGGGTGGTGGGCGACAGTTCAGGGGTCTGTGAAATCTAGGATGTGGTGGTCTCTTCAATGGCGGAAGATGTCGCCATTGATTCTGAATGGGAGCAGCCCCAGCAGAGGCCAGGCCCATGCTTGACCTCTGACTTCTCGGGTGGTATGGCTCATTCTGATACCAATGTGACCAAGATGGGTGCTTCTGTCCAATGCTTTTCTGGTAAGCATTTGTACCTGACGGTCTGGCCATGTTATGATTGTTCTCCAAGCTTGTGTCCAATATCTCCTTTCTGGTAGATCTCCTGAGATGCTCGCACGATTGACCTACAACTGCATCTCCTTCCGGGCTAGCGTTAGTGCTATCAGATGAATCAATGTTCTCCAGCTCTTTGTAAAACTTACTCAATGTATCTTCAATGTCAAGCTTGACTGTGATTGTTTCTGGACGACATGCTGGACCAATGAAAGTGGTGCTGGTGGATCCTACTTCCTTTATAACACGCTGCTTGACAGTGTTGGCTGGCTTGATAGACTCGCTGCTAATCTGTTTTGTGTCTTTGTCGGCAGATTCGCCTCTGCCATATTTTGGACTGTCAATGTTCTTCAACTCCTCCGCACAAGGGTTTTCTCCATCATGAGAAGATGTACGGGAGACTTGACCATGAGACATCTACAGGAGGAAAATCCTGATTTAATTGCAATCAACTAGCTATCGGTTAGTATTACCGGTCCAAATAATAAAAGCACGGACTGTACTCTTAAATTAAACTAATGACGTTATACCGAAGACAGTGACAATACGTTACTTGACTTAAAACCATAACATAACCATAAATTTCGCTATTCATGTATGCTTACCGTATTCCTTCAGATAGTCGTGTACGACGAGAACTGTGAAAAATGAAAAGAAAACGAAACAGACGACACGCCGGAATACAATTTCCACATTTCACGTTCCATATGTTTACGGAAATGAGGAAATTCTTCTTCGTAAGCTAACAGGTCAAAATTAACGCTATCGCCACCTACTGGCCAGTCGCCGGCACGCCGTTCTGGTTCACTTTCCAAGGTTCACACAGTAGACAACTCACCCAGTGCTCAAACTAATCATTTTTTTCTCCAAACTTGAAGTATGGGGGATCATAAAACCTAGTCGCATAAATATATTTTGTGACATTGGTAATACATTTAATTTATTGAATGTTACAGATAAAAAAGCAGACCAAATGGCAGAATGTAGAGAGGTATGGAGTGGTGAAACGACTGATGAAGTGACTTCACCTCTTTAATAAGTCCAAAACAATCGCAGAATCTGGCAACTGAAAGCCTCACTCACAAACAAGATTTTTACAAGTCATGGCACATTCATCACCATACAGTCCATGCTGCTGTCATGTACCTGAATTGCCAACATGCAATGCCTGAGTATCAATCATAGCAAGTTCTTCATCTTTCACCCATTCATCCACAACTGGTGAAATGACAGATTTACGAGCTTGAGTCTGTACAGTTTTTAAAGTGCTAGGGGTGCCAGACCTCCGAGGGGGATTGAATGTCTTATTTACACATGGAGAAGCCATTGTGCCCACAGGGCAGAGCGGTGGTGGAGAGGCGATATGAGACAGGTAGTCCAGAGCTCTCCTTCTTTTAAGGCTTTTTGGATCTTTGTCTGCTGAAGAGTATGCTGGAAGAGGGTTCCTGCTCAAAGGCGTGAATGAGCCAAAGCTTCTGATTGGCTGCTGAGATGCCACCTGCAGGACAGAACAACACAAATTTTCAGCAACATGAATAAATAATATAGAGCGAATGCAGTGAACAAGTCGCAAGTACTACAATGAATACATAAAAACTCACGCAGGTCCTTGTGTCTTGTCCTCTATCTGTTCTGCAAACTGGAGCTCCCGCTTGCAACGAGCTCGGACCATCAGACTGGACGAAGTGTGAAAGCCTCTCCTCAGCACTCGTAAAAAAGTTCTCCTGACACTGACAACACAGGATGAAAACTATCAAGTCGGCTTTCTTTCTGCAGCCTTTTATATTGCCACTGGAAATAAGATTAAAAACATATTTGCTGCATGACAAAAGTTGACATTAACAAGGGTGACAGTAGCTTTACAAGTCTTGGACTATGTTCTACCTGGACCAGGTTTCTGAGTTGGCTGACGGCTTCCTGTAGATGTACTTCCTTGGGGTTTGTAGAGAAAAGGGCCAGATCTCCAGCATACAGGACAGGAACGGGAGATGAGGACTGAGCCCTCAGCTGCAGATTGCTCAGAGCCAACAGTGCCAGTGGCTTCACCATGTCTTCCAAGCCAGACTGGGCCAAGCTGCTGGAACAGCGCACTTTAACGAAGGTCAACTTCCCATCAACCAGATACAGCACAGGAGAGGGACCTGTAGTCAAAAGTGGTTGCAACTTTTCAATAAACAACATGGTAAACTTTTCAATAGACAATACAGTAAAGACAAAAATTTAAAAAAAAAATCACCTACCCTGTCCATCTATGATAGCGATGACATATCCTACAAGATCAACCTCTCCACACAGTGGGTGGCATTCTGGATTTAGAAGATCATGAAAATTGGCAGATATCCTAGGTTGGAAATGCGCTGACAACCATTCCTGGGAAGCCTCAATGATAAAAAAAAACAAAACAAATATGTCAGAGAAAATGTTTTCATCGTCCATCTTATTTTGTTTCTTCCCATTTGGACTACTGTAATGCTCTGTTCACCACCCTGAGTCTGTCGGCTCCAGCTGGTCCAAAATGCTGCTGGGAGACTGACTTGTATCGTAAGCATTTTATTTTGTAACATGTCCCTGTGCTGTTTTTAATGTTTCATATTTTTATCTTTTTATTTCTATTTTATACATGTTTGTTGTTGTGCAGCGCTTGGCAACTTTTGTTTTGAAAGGTGCTCTATAAATAAAATTTGCTTACTTACAAAAATGTATGTATACTTCTATATGCGGAATATGTGTGTGCCAACGGTACAGAGTTTTTGCAATACCTGCAGGTCCTGAAACTGTGTTTTCTTAGTCACAGTGAGCTGAAGAGTTGCGCTACCAGTTAGTTTCTTTCCTGCAGAAGTGGTGAGGTTATAGACCCTGTGTCGACATCCTTCCTTCAGCAAAGACTGCAGATCCATGGAAGGTCGCCAGAGGTTCAGTAGGTAAACTGAAAGCAAGAGATGATTTCAACGGGATTTCAAACCAAGGATCACAAATATATGCAATGTAGAAACAGTACAGCATTTCAATGCCCTTACCACCCTTACTCGTATTTACATGGCAAGGCCCACACTACAGAATAATAGAAAAAGCAATTATTTATACAGATGAATGGACATATTAAGACATACCATTGCCGCCGAGTTGGTCCCTGGAGTCAGCAACGCAGAGTTTCCATACAGGAGTCACGTCTCGTTTGGGACAGCTCCCGTTCTCCTCCTGTGCATTCTCTAGGGCACGACGGTACCGTTCCTGCAGTTCAGTCTGCCTTTTCTCTACCAGAGAGCGCCTGTAGGTATGTAGAGTCTCCAACTGTTGTTCACTCAATTGAGCCTTGGACAAACCAAGAAAAATATGCATGAAGTTATAAGTCCCTTCATTAGAGAAATGAGGGTGCAATCTATGAACTGTGTTTACAAGTAAGCCTACTAACATATTAGGACAGTGTCTCTCCTTACCTCCAGGTCAAGTGGGTCATTCTCCACTGCTTCATGTAGCTCCTCTCCATCTTGAAGACTCTCAACATCGTGACAACTGAGGGTCTGTCTTCTACCTCGAGGTTTGTTGTTACCTGGAAAATCATTACTTGTTAAAACCCTTTCCATTTTACCCAATACTTGACACACACAATTAAAATGCAACCCTACCTTTCTCCTCCTTTTCAAATTCAGCCTGAATCTTGGCAGAAAGTATCTCCATAGCTTTCTGCTTGCTGCTGTTGTAGCGTCTAGCCTCTTTCTCCTCTGCACGGGCACAACGGAACACAAAGCCGCCATCTGGTTTCCTCTCCATCCACTGGAAAAATGCCAACAAGCATACTGTCAAAGCGCTGTATAAAGCTAACTGCCAGGAGCCAGAGTACAATGATGTAATAACACTACACGCACCTGTGTGGGGTAGCTTCTCAATATGACAATGTCCACACATCCTACCAGCCCTCCATTGCTGTACAGACAGGAGACAGGAAGCAGGAATGGCCGGGGATCCCGGTAAAATCCCAGCTTAGTATCCCATCGTGCAGGTCTGCTGCTATTGGCACAAATCTGAAAACATAAATGACCAACAACCTTGTTATCTTGGTATTCGATAGATAGAACTTGTGGTTTGTTTGGGACTCCTTATCGTACCTTTAACATGATAGATTCAGGTGCCTCTAGAGGCGAGCAGGCATCTTGGGATCCCACCAGCTCGGCCCCATGAATGATCAACTTCCCACCAATGGCCAGTCGACCCTTGTGAAGCATGGCAGTCAGCGGAACATCCAGCTGGGCTTTAATGGCATACCATCCATCTGTTAGCCAAATAATTGCAACTGGGTTTTCAACCTTGGAATCAGCACCTTGTGGGGTCTTGACATCATTACGGCTCTGTCTGGTTGGGTCATGACCCCTGGAGACGACTCCACAAACACAAAGAACCAGGGTTTTGGCTGCTGTGTCGTCCTTTTCCATGATCTTTCTCAGAGCGGGCCTGCGACTGTGGTCCACCTCTACATCATATCTGGCAAAATAAACACAAATCTAATACTAAGACTGACAATGACAACTACTGTTCAGTTGTCCTTTGTATGATTTGCCAGGACATGTGCTTTACAGCAAAATGCCCTCTATTTATTGCAATTACTGTTTCTTAGATGCTTACACAAGACTTGAGATATGTTTCAGAAAAGGTCTATATGTGGGAAACTTTTTTTGTAAAGCCTGTGCAAAATGGCAATATGCTATGAGTGATACCAGAGTTTGTTTAGGAATAAGTAACAAGATACATGGAAGTGTCTTGTAAGCCCATGATGAAATAGTACTACTACTGTGACTGCTAATACTACAAGTACAGGAACATGGTGAACTGTAATCACACATACCTGTACTTGAGTTGGAGGAGAACCTGCTCTGGGGTGAGACAGAGACTACCCATTGTTGATGGAAAAGACCTCTCCATGGAGGCCTGCTTCCACACTATCCACCGGTAGTGATTGTACAGCCACTCTTCACTGATCAGCTTAGGATCCACACCCGGGGTGTCACATAAAGCTCTGTGAATGGTGCAGGACAACACGACAGAGATTCAGGACATTCTATTGCATCTGCAGATATTGGGATACACCTGGATTCTTACACGTTACGATCAGTTCAACAATGTTGTAGTCTGATTCAATTTGATCTAAATTTCAATTTTGGTAATTAGTAGAGACAATACCTGTAGAACTCCTCCTTCCCTGCAGTCCCATTATTCCTGGGGATCAGCCATCCCCCATCAGCAAGCTGAACACCACCTCCATCTATGAATACTTCCTGTTTGAAGAACTGCTGGCAATCAAAGCGAAAAGATTCTGCAGTCTCACTGGTGATCTCAGACACATGCCGATGCACTCCATATACATACAGCTGAAAGAAGAAAAGCAGAACAATGTCAAGAATCTGAATTGTTTACATGACACGGATCTCATTTTCAACCAAATACAACAAAAAAGAACTCAAACAGTAAGTACAATAACAGTCTTTGAACATTATCAATAGCAGGAAAAGCATAGAAAGTTACAGTGACAATGCTGCGGTTACCTGTTTTTGGGTGTGCTGGGCAGGGGGCCGTCCTTTTACTGCATCCTTTAAAGGGATCCTATCCACCCCTGAGCTTTTAGCTAGAAACAAGCTCCCCGGTAGAGGTTGAATGGTCTGATGCTTCTTTTTTCTGATTCTCATGTCCTGTATGTCCCGTGCAAGCTGTAGGTTCTGAACCATGTCTGTTAATAAACCACCAACATATTATTTTTCTAATATAGCATGTTGTACAGTACATTATATTGATCTTATCCAAAAAAAAATACCTTGGCTTTTAGATAACCCGTCCTCCACACCTGATGCCTCTGCAGCAGAATCCCCCATTCCATGGTCAAAAGGAAGGTTTTGACCACTCTTGACATTGCCATCTGCAGTTTCAGCTAGGGCCAATGTCTGAATGTTTTCTTTGCCCTTACCATCAGTTATTTTTGTAGGGCTTTGTGTTATTTTAGCAGGTGGGACATAAGAGTTGGTTTTAGTAGGCATTACATAGAGATGGTGAAGTTTATCCTCCTTGATCTGTGGCTTTGGTGAGCTCTCTTGGACAGTAGTTCTTTGTTTCTTGAATGGAGGGACAAACCCAGCAGGTGTTCTTGCCTTGTCCTGTGGCACATAGCTCTTGAGTGTCTCTGTCTTCAGATTCTTGTGGAATGGGGGAACAAACACTGCCATCTTGGACTGTGAAGGTCTACCTTCTCCAAGAGATGAATGTGGTTTTGCCAGCAGCTGCTCTGTCCTTTGCAATCTGGTTTCCACATAATTCTTTCCATCTCTGTACCATATAATAAAAACATATAAAAGATACATGCCAATGGGTTAATAACTTTTATGCCACCTGCTTGACAAATATAATAAAGATTTCACAGGTGACTTACCTGTGTGGCCGAGTGATGTTTGGATGAAGAGAGATGCTATACTTGAAAACTCTCCGGTCTTTTGTTACACCTTAAACAAGCAAAAATATATTTCAAAAGTCATTTCATTTATTGGAGAACACATGTATGCTACATGTATTTTGTTACACTGCTTTTGATTTACCATCTGGACAACTTTTTGCCGGATGAAGTGCTCTTGGACTATCCACAATTCTGTCAAATTCTTCCAATAATCGTCTTTTCAGGGGAGGTTGATCTAGAACATTGTGAAAGAATAAGACAACTATTGCTTACTGGCCATGCTTATCATGCGGAAGTACTAGGGCTACATATTATTGTGTTTAATCATATATCAAGATTTTGGTTTTCACCGCAGCTATAGATTATTGCTATTCTGAAATATTGAAACATTTCATTTAGAACGTTGAAAATAGTGAAGATGTTGATATAAGATGTAACAAGTGCAGCAATTTTGTTCCTTAAATCAAGATACACTATCTGTAATAAATTGAAAATAATTCAGACTATTATTTTAGGCATCATTGTGCAATCCTGATAAATATACATTAAATACTTTAATTTCTGATGTAGTTAATCAGTTTGAGTATTACTGAGCTCAAATGCAGCCACTTACCAGTTAAATCTGCATCCTCGACTGATCTTTTCCCTATTCCTTTTCGTGTCTCTGCAGATCCTTTGCTGCAGTCTGAATTATTTCGCAGTGGCATCTTTTCTGAAGTCACAGTAACACTCTGGCCATCCAGGTCCTCATCCTCTAACAAGGCCTTAGTGCAGTCCATAGCTTCTTGTGCAAAGTACTTCTGCTGGGTGTCAGTGCAGCCACTGAAGTCAAGTGACTGAAAATTTAGCACTGAAGACCCTGCTGTCCTTGTGAACTGATGTGTCTCAATGCTGCTGATCTGATTCATTCCACAGTCTACCAGTCCTGGCCTTTTCTCTCCAGGCATGCCATGGAGACTGTCCTCCCCTTGTGTTGTGCCTTCTTTCAACTTAAATGCTTCTTTAAGTACCTTCTCTGACACAGAATCACATTTGTCACCTGTTGTGCTAAAACTGTAACCACTTACATCTGGATTTCTCAAAGTTTCTTTTGCATTGTCAGTCTTGTGTGGAGAGAGAGAAGGTGTAACTACTTGAGGGGCAAATTCTTTAATAGGCACCTCTTTCTCACTGGCTGTGGTGACATTTGAATTGGATGTTTTCAAAACATTCACTTTTGACGTTACAGATTTACAGGTGTCAAATGAGCTAGTTGAGTAAGACCTGGGAGTAGTTATTGAATCTGAACACTCCCCATTAGCAAATTCATTCAAAAGTTTCTTTGCTTTAAAAATATTTGTCTCCGAGACATGGACTTTTGTTCCCCTTGCAGTTGTGAAAGAACAATTGATTTTCTCTGTATTATTTTGGGCATCTTCATGGTTTGCCTCTGTCTTTGTTGTGTCTGAAACAGCAGGGATCTCTGTATTGGAACTGATGTCACCAAAAAGAGCTTTTGCCTTCTGTAGGGCTTCAGCTGAAAATGCTACCGGCTTACCGCTGGCTGCAAAAAATCCACTATTCCTTGGTGGTGGAACATGAATTGGAATGTTGGGATGTGTTGGTGTCATTTCCTTTTTATCCTCAACCCCATCATATTCACTCAACAGGGCTTTTGCTTTCCTAAGAGCTGTAGTTGAAATTGCTACTCCTTTCCCACTGGCTGTTTGAAACCCACCATTTTGTGGTGGAAAAGCCTGAATTGGACTGATTACATGACTTGTTCTTAAAGTGTCTGTTTTTTGTTTCTGCTGTTTGTTTCCTTCTTCAAATGCATCGCATTCATTCAAAAGAGACTTTGCTTTTGACAGTGCATCATCAGACACAGATACTTTCTTTCCACTGGCTGTACAGAAACCTCCGGCTTTGCTCAATTCACAGATGGCAGAGGAACCAACACTCTTTGATGTTGTGTACAAGGGGGAAGAGAGTGGCTTTGCAGTCAAAGATGGGTTTCCATGGGAGGAAACTGCATTTCTCAAAACCACTGGACTCTTAAAACCACCATTGTGTATTTGCTCATCATCATGATGCAACATCTTATGGTTTGCAACTGGTCCAACATTCACATTTTCAAATTCAGTGCATCCATTGACAGGTTCTTCAAAAATGTTGCCTTTAGAATGTTTTTTCATATCCCCACCAGTCATGGGTATAATACTTTTCTTGTGTTTTACTGACATGCAATCATCACTTTCCATAACATCGCAGTCTTTGAAGAAAGCATTTGCCTCTTGAATAGCTTTTGCCGAGATGGTGATCCCTTTTCCACTGGCCATCTGGAACCCAATTTTCTGTCCGTGGCACATAGTTGTGTCCATTTTCTTGTTTTCAAGCTCATTACTTTTTGTAGTGTGTTCTTCACTTCTAATGCCAGGGACTAGTCCTTCCGAAGAAAGAGATTCTGTCACATTTGAAAAACACACTTGAATTCTCTCCTCAGTATTAACATTATAGTTACCTGTGGACTCAGAGTCACCTTCTTTAATATGCAAAAAATGACCATTGTCAACGATATTAGGATCCACACTTGGTTGGTGCTTGGTTTTCACATCCATTTCACCACTTTGCTGGTCAGGTGGTTTCTGAGCTTGTTTGTAGTTTGTCATCACAAGATCAGAGCTGTTGCCAGTGCCTGAGATTGTTACAAGATTCTCCTCTAAATCTGCAAACAAAGCTCTTGCTTGGCTCAGACACTTTTTTGAAACGCTCAAAACATTTCCTCCAGCAGTTTTAAAGCCCACACCAAACGTCAAAGGACTTTTGTTCTCGGTCTTGTCTGATCCACTCTGTCCAGTTATGTCAAAATTATTTATGACTTTAGTTGACACAATACTGGCCAGGCCTTCAGAGGTATGTTTGGAAATGGAAAATACACCTCCAGTTGACGCATTTCCTCTTTTCATTGCACTGCAGAATGATGTACCAGTGGATGTAACTTTGATGATAGGTGCCTTACAATTTGTTTTGCCATGAGGAATTGAGGTCATTTTGTCAGGTGTCATCATCTTTGCCAAGTGGTTTTCAGCATCTGAACTAAAGCTGTCATCAAAATCTATACCTCTCAGAAAATCAGGGTCCAGTTCTTTATCAACTCTTTGGGGAGGGGGGGCTTCATCTTGGTTTAGCTTTGCAGGTTTGAACTGTGTGAATTCAAACTGACTATCTGCTTCTTCCAAAAGACTGCATAGCTCTGTGACATCAGCTTTTTGCGAAGCTGTCAAGGGGCAGTGAATATCCCCACACTTTTCACTTGAAGGTGGATGGTTTTGAGTTTCAGTGTTTTCCACTGATTTGTGAGTCATGTCAATTTCATCCTCAGTGTTAAGGCTACATTTAGTGGGTTTATCGTTGAAAGGGCTTTCACCCTCAATCTCTTTAAATAGAGTCTTGGCTCTCTCCAGATTGACTGAGGAAACCTTTATACCCCTATTTGAAGCTGTTTTGAATCCTAATACACTGAGAGAAGGTAGAGAAACTGTTGTTTGCTGTGGTTTACAGGCATGAACCTGACCATTTTGTTCAATACAGTTTCTCTTATCGACAACTCCTTTCGCATTGCTAGGTTGTCGTGTGGATGTGCTCTCTGTGCTAGGGTCCAACGTCTGGCTCTGGTTGACTGGACCGATGGACAATTTAGCATCAGTTACAGTTCCCTCCATAATATCATCCAAATGTAGTTGTCCCTTCTCTTTAGTTAAAGGTTGAAAAGGAGTAGTCCTAGTCCTATGGACACCAGTTTTAAAATCAGGCCATGGTTGACTTTGAGCATCTTTCTCTGAGCTGGGAAGAGCAGACGATGATGCAGTCATTTGAGTGACATCTGCCATAGTAGATTGGAACCCACTGTCACTCATTGTGCTCTCAATTTTAGAGTTCTTGAGGTGAGTGGTAGGCACATGTCTTTTGTTACTGATGCCATTAGAGTCATGGTGATGACTTGTTCCCCTTTGACTTGATTCTTGGTTAGTTAATAGCCTTTTGTTCTTTTGTTTCAAGGCTGACAGACAGGCTGATGGGGAGAACCCATTTCCAGGTGTATGCTCTTCTACGTTGCCCAGTTTTCTAGGGTCTGACATTGGAGTAAAGTCTTGTGCAAAAGCTCTGCAAAGCTGTGAGACATCCTTTGCTGTGAGATCCTGGCCTTTTACTGGCACCAAGGGAGCTAGGTTTTCTTCAGCCACATTTCCCTGTTTTAGCATCTCATTTTTCCCATCACACGTTTTCTTGCTGACATTATAACACTGTGCTTCATCTGGAGCATTTTCTATCTGCTTCACACACAACTCTTGTCCTGAAAAAAAGCATAATGATAAACACAGATAATGTAAGTAAAATTATTTTTTCCATGTTCACATCGCAATTAAATAACTGTATTATAGTGTTTTCTCATGAGTATGCTTACATGCATTAGAAAATCTGATTAGAATAGTGTTTATAATTTGTTTACATGTGTAGAGAATAACAGAACATGTTACCAGAAACCGGATTCCCTGGTGATGATTCTATCTTCTGAGCTGTTGGGTCTTTTCCTTCCACTTGGGGTTTGGAACTCTGAACAGTGTAGACAAACCTCCTTTTTTTCATAGTAAACCTGGAGTCTGTATTTTTGAATGATGACCTGACTAGTTGACCAGGATCAGAGTCACTTCCCAGTTGGTCTCTTACAATGTTAGACTCCTTCTGTTTAGCAGAATCATTGAGATGGCAAGATGTATCTATGGTACAGTGTGAAATATCAGATAAACTCATTGGAGACCACTGCGTGATCTTGATATCTCCAGTTTTCACCTTGTTTCTCAAGTGTGGAGATGAAGAAACTCTGCCAAGTTCTTGATCATCTGCTCTCTGATCACCTGTTTTTTCACTGGACTCCAGATTGCTTAGTGTCAAGATATCTGTTGAGCTGCAGCCATGTTCTTTTGTTGAGATGCTTTGCTTCCTTTTGATTCTGTCAGTTTTCACTCTTCGCAATGCTGAATTACTGTTGGTGAAAAATATGGACAGGACATTTTCAGCTCCATCAAGAACACTTGCCACTGTGCTACGAATTTCACCATCCTCAATAGCATCTGGTAGCGTCTGCCTCCAGTCACTGCCACTCTGGTTCAGTGAACACTGTGGAGAGTCAGGGGTGTTTCTACCCTGAAGAACCCCGGGGCAATCAATAGCTGTTGATTTCAAAACAACAATCAATATTATTTCACATTATGCAATCTCAGTGCAACTGTTGCAATGCATAATCATTTCAGTCATAGTTAGACCTACTGTACCATCTTAGACATAATTAAAATGGAATGAAACAACACACTACCTTGTTGAACGGTGGGAATGCCACTCTTTTTAGGTGACACTGCTGTTACTCTGGATACATTTGAAAGAGATGGGAACAGCTTCCGCACAAACTAAGAAAGACAAAAAATACAAACAGTGAGCTCCAGGTGCAATTCGAAGTGGCACTGCAGTATAACCATTACTTCAGGGTACTAGTACTATAATTATTAAGTGCAAGTTTCAACTGTATACTTGTCCAATCTGACAGTAGATTGTAAGGGTACATAAATAAAAAATTACCTGTGCAGTGCAACAATTCTTTTTGATGTCTCATCAAAACATGAATGTGAATAACACATAGTGTCATCTATTGATTCTAACTTTTTTTCATGGTCACGTGTTTAAACATTAGAACATAGAAGGCACAATTATTTTAACACATTTCAAAAGTCACAAATAAACTCTGGCGTCACTTGAGTCATCAGAGATGCATGTACTGCAGGGCCTGAAAATCTACCTTACATTCACTAGCATTGTAGAAATGAATGCGTGTTAATTTAAGGACTGGAAATACTCACAATAACCTTTTTGTCTGCAGACAGGCTCACTGGGCAGGGACTGTCCTCGGTTTTAGCTTTAACAGTGAGTAGGAAGACCAATCATTTAACAGAATATGCCTATAGATTACTAAAATGACCAAGAATGTCCAATGAAATTGTCCAATTATTATAACAAGGTAATATTTATATGCTTACACAAAATCAGGGTGGATGGCAAGGCTGGTGGGGTATTCAGTGAACTGGTCCATGATATATTAGGATTAATCTGTGCACCAAGACTTTCAGATATGTGCTGGGCAAAGTCGACCTTTATCATTCAGATACAATAAACATCAGCAGAGTAAACTTAATTGTGAATCAATATTCTACATTCAAGTACTAGAATCACAGTATACGCTGAAATAAAAACTACATCAACATGAGAAAAAAATACACTTACTGAAGATTTTTGGGGGGTATTGAGCAGCTCTGTACAAACAGCAACAGCAAACAAATCAATCAGTGAAAATGGAATATTTAATCAAATGTAATTCAATACTGACAGGAGAAAAACTCTAGAGATTAACTCCTAACTTACCAAAACCTTCTTGAGGTTGCATGTTTCTGTATGACTTGGTGACTGACATACTGAAAGGAAAGAGATATTGTAAGGATGCCAAGAACTGCCTGGAGCTACACAAGTAATATAAAGCATATTTACCTTCAAATGATTTACATCATCACTGAACCATAAACTAAACTACTGGTACCACGGAAAACAGTATTCAGTGATTTATTGGGTGTTTTTCAAAGCTCCAATTACTTCAATTGAACAATGTTTAAAAATCATACTTCTAACACAAATAATAATGGTGACAGACTCCCCCAAGAAACAAATAATTATTCCATGTCTTACTCCACATAAATATAAATTCCTTGGAGCAGCTATTTGCCATGCTTCTCTTTTCATGAGACTCATGAAATGTAGTAAAGTGAAATATCACTTGGCACTGTTAAAATCAAAATATTCAAAATTAAACTGCAACAAAAATGGAATCGATTTTCTCGACTTGTGCACTCACCCCTCTTTTGATGTCCCAAACAAACATGGACTTGCAATGGTCCAGGGCAATGTTTCTTTTTCTGAGAAGCACAACAGGAAAAAAATATTCTCAGATGAAACCTCGAGCAAACTCTTCGATGCAGACATACAGGAGGCTATTTCACTCGGCAGTGGGGTCCTACCTAGTCAACAATGTTCCCATTAACCCTTTATGAAATCTTACCTTGCGCAGAAGAAAATTGCTCATCCTCCGTTTCAGGTGACAGCACTCTACTGTGCCTAAAGATTTTTGGGGTAGAAAACAGCTGACTGTCCACTGCACTTTTTTCAAATGATGGTTTGATACCTCCATCTTGGTTAACAGTATTCAAGGTATGTTGCTCAGGTACATTTCCATCATCAGTGGAAGCTTTAACTGTCAGTGCATCAAACCAGTTAGGGTCCAGTGGTCCCAACTCTGCATTGAAACATAAATAAATGGGCAAGGTTTAAACATCGGCATATACCATAAGCATGTACACTAACTTCAAATTAATTTACCTTACCATCCTTTCTGCTGGCCCGTAAAAGTATGGTTTGGTGATTATGCAGCTAACGTTAGATAGAACTTAGTTGAGTGACATCAGTAGAAGAAGCTACCTATCTTACCTTCCCATATTTGATCTTTGAATGTGTCGTACATGCTTTTTGAGGGCGAATCCATGCCACGTGATTTGACCAATCTCTAAAGTTAGCCAAACGACACACCTACAAAGACAACGTTTTCATGAAAATACATTTTGAGAGCAGAACTTCTTCTAGCTTAGCAGATGTTAGCTAGCGTCAGGCGTTTCACAGTGGGCAGTTAAGCTCTCGTATTCAAACCAAACTTTAATAACTGCTTCTAACCACACGTTATAGCTGTTAATCAATTACCTTAGATAACGCTAGCAAACCGATATTAACTGGTTAGTGGAGACAGTCGAGAAGATAACGCTAGCCTCTTTTTTTCGCGGCAGGCGATTAACTTGCCAATAGCTGCTTCCCATTCGAAAACACAGCAATTTAACGTTAGATAGATAGATCTTATAACCGGCTACACTGACTATTTACAATGACGGCATAAGATGATTTGGCTTTGAAGTAACTTTGACTCACCATGGTGGCGTACGGGGGTGTAGTATTTCATGCTGCAGTGAATTCCTGACAATATGTTTACGATAAAGTATGAAATAAGATGATTGACGATTTTCTACGTGTCTCTCTACTAGCTAGCAGCACTTCCCATAAAAACAAACCTCGCGCGCACCGGAGCTCGGCTTCAAAATAAAAGCCTCGCTCGCAGAACTTCACACAAACAGAAACACCATTGTGAAACTAGGTCTCTATACGAATTTCACCAAACAGCTTCACGTAATTGTTAAAATGACATGAATAATAATAATAATAATATAAACAACCACCACATGCTTCGTTGCACAGATCACACCAGGAAACCATAGTTAACAAATTAAGTTTTTATTCTTTATTGTTACAGAAGTGTACAGAACACCAAAGTACAGTACATTGCAAAGGCAGTAGTATTTACAAGGTGAAAGGCTACATCAACAGATCCTATGGAAGCTTTACAAATATGTATTTTTCAGTCTACATGCAACTGAAATTGTAAATTAAATTCATAAAAATACAATCGTATAAGTCTGAGCAAAGCCCCCATTGCACTATGTACAACTTTTCAGTTAAAATAGTTTATTATGTTCATAAATATTACTATTACACTTTATAGTACATAGAATTTGCATGCTTGGCAGTTTTAACAGATGGAACAAAACAAAATCTTTCTATAAAACTAGTCAGTTAAAAGCAAAATCTTTTGCAAATAATATAAATAATTTGCTAAAAGCTACACAGTAAAAAGGTACAGAAAGATGTTTTAAGTAACAGATAACCCACACAACGGCATCTAGGTTTATATGACATTACAGTAGATTTGCAGCATGTCAAAGTAGTTGAATGTGTACAACATTATGTGGAACAGTATCCATAATTCCATCCACAATGGTCGTCAGGTTTAAGTTCACACGCACACGCACACACAAACACACACACACACACACACACACACACACACACACACACACACACACACACACAC
>OOFE01020366.1:2260-14227 GCA_900323365.1 Monocentris japonica | reverse complement strand
CCTCCCTTTTCCTGTAATAAGAATTTTCATGTAAGCCAAAAGCTCTAAAATTCAAATACATTCTTTCATGATACAGTAAAAGTCTTCCACTTCTGTGAAGCATTGCACATTTTCCCTTGACAATTAAAACAACATCACCGAAGGAGAATCACTTAGCTTTGGTATGCCATTTGTTAAATATGAAAATTGTTGACCTCAGTAACAAGTGGTCGCTTTGTGACATTATCTATCATTAGTGCAATAAAAGCCTAAGATTCTTTGCTATAGCAAAGTCTCACATCTCACTCAACCCAACCGTATTGCTGCACATCTGAAGATCTGAACATATGACATTCTGTTCTGTCTTTACTCTGAGCAAGTACAGAAAATGAAGTTTGGATATATGGAGAGTAGAGTGCTTGGTAACCACTGAGATGACAGCAGCAACCCTAGACAGGACCAAAGGTTGAGCATGGGACAGGGCGCTGTGCAGGGACTGGTGTCAAAGCTGCAAGCCTGCCATCAAAGACTTGAGCCTGAAACACTGGAATCTGGGAGGAAAGTTGTAATGGCTCGGTAGCCCCGGGCTCGTCTGATCATGTCCCGAATTTCTCCGTTGAGCTCCATCAACCTGACACAACTCTCTGTAAGGTCCTGCTTTGAGCCCACCAGAGCAAAAGTTCCCGTCTGACCCAAGGTTTGATGTCTGAAGTAGATATTCAGTAAAGTCTGGATCTCATCCTCAGAGTGGCTGCCGAAGATGTCATTGGGCCACATTGTTCTGCAACGAAAAAATTACTCCAGTCATATTTGTTCGGATTGACTGAAACATTTGACAGGATACACTCACAATGTACAGATTTCTTACCTGCACTCACGAATGTAGCGAATGGCTGTTGGAAACTCATTCTTCAGACCCTCCAGGATGGCCTGTACAGCAGCCTCAGAGGAGCTGAAGGTGGGCTGAGAGTAGGAGCTCTCATGGGCAGCAAGGTCATCATTCTTTACAGAGATGGCCGCCACCCTGAGGCTGCTCTTCAACTCATTTAGCTTTCTGGACATATTTGTCAGCTGAAGGTTGAGAGGGATAATTATCGTTAACTAGAGAAATGTATTAGACAGTGTCTATCACACATCCATGTTGAGTAAGCAGAATTTTCCAAAAACTCTTGGGAAAAACATGAAAACTCTTGATGCACTTACCTCGGGAATAGAGCTGATAGCATGAACCTGTCCAATCAGCTTACAGTAGGATTGAAAAAGCAGCAACAGCTGAAAGTGGAGTTTGTAGAGTCGTTGACAGAGCTCCAGTTGCTGAAAAATGAGAGTGAAATGGTTGCTATCAGCAATAGCTCATTGTACCAAGCGAGGTATCTTCATTCAAGCACTACATTATTGAGCCATTTCAGAGTTCTGCGTTTGGTGGATAATGAACATAGAATCAACTACTGTAACTACTGTACAACCACTTCTGCTCTGCCAAACATGATATTATAGGGATAAGAAATTGTTTTGTCTTAAAGAATAGCAGGGACAATTTAAAACAATGAAGAGGAATAAGCCGTGTTAAACTTACTGCCAGAGATTCCATTTGCTACAAAGCAAGCATGTTACAAGACAGAAAAGAAGTAAGAGGAAAACACAGAGAATCAAAGGAATTCCTTATCAGTTCCTTTTAGAGTAGGTGAAAAGTATTAACATAGGTCATAAAATGCTTGCATTTTATTGACATGCAGAAGGAAAAAAGAGAGAGTTGACTTAGGTGTAAATAACAACTGAAAGGAGTGCTGGTGGTCCTCATGAGTCATCAAAATGCCAAGTTAAAAAGCCAAGCAAATCAACATTTGTTGCCTTTTCATTAGCACAAATTCACTCACTTTGGGGGGTCTCATGACCTACCATGTTATCATTTCATGTCCTACCAGCTCTCTAAAGTGCCAAGTTTTAGCTTATGTCACCTTCCCATGCTGTGAATGCTTGTTTTCCCTTTGCTATCCTTTCCTTCCCTTTGCTATCAAGTGAGTGTAATTGTTTCCTGTTAGAATAAATGCAACTTAAGAGAACTTGCTCCCATGCCCAGCAGAGTTGAAAATGATCACAATGCACATTGGAATGAGAGAGTCAGTGTGACAGGCGGCAACTCAAGGTTGTCCAGAAACTTGACATTTAGATATTATGAGAAAATAAAGGGTAACACTCACAGAACTACAGTATCATACAGTAATCGAAAGGCGGAAAGTACAGTATGAAAGGTCAGTTGAAATGGAATCTTTAGTACTCTGTCATGTCATTTTTGAAGATGTTGTAAATAACCAGAATTTTAAAATGTACAAATTTCTAAAATTGCACATTTTTTTGTATTTGGCACACTTGTTAAAAAGCATTAGTTAAGCCATGCAAAATGTGTTACACCATCATATCATTCCTCAATTGATATGACAGCAGGACAGTCTTTACATTCCTAAGAAATGATATGTTATTGTCTAAGTAAAGTTTTACCTTTTCCTCATGCTCCGCTGGTTGGCATGTTATCACTGTGCCCTCAGCACTCTTGGGAAAGGTGGCCTTACAGTTGCTCAACCACTGTGGGTAAGAGAGGCAGCATAATCACTATAGAGACAACTCCATAACAACACATGGGTGACATTTGACTAGTAAGCAAAACATTCTAATCCCTTACAGAGAGAGCTGCCTCCTTTCTGTTGTTGTAAGTATCAAGATACTCTTGAAGTTCCAATACACTGAATTTCATTTTCTCAAGGAGTCCATACGAGATAATCTGTGAAAGGAAAGAGTTTTTTTTACTTGTTATGCTGTTGCAAATACGTAATACTGTTAATACAGTATCAATATATCAGAAAATGTCAAGTTACTCACAGTGTCTGCATCAATAAACAGAGTTGGACACTCTGAGCATGATGTCAGCATCTGAGATGACCTCAAAAACTTTGATCCAATTCCCCTGAGTCCATCACCAAGGTAACTCACAGCGTCACAGGTCAAGGAGCAAAATTTGCTCTGGATACTCTGCAAAGCAAAATAACAAGCTAGCTGTGATGTTGTCAAAGTCAATCACAAACCATTAGAGGTACTTAAGGTATGTCATTATTTCAGGTTTATTTCAAAAGGCTTCCCCTGTCAGCTTTGGTCAATGAAGTGAACAACATCTGTTTAATGAATCTCTGGTTATTATCAAGTCAAAAGTAACTACAGAATGCCTTCTTTGTACAGTAATTAACAAGTGCTCTTCTGAAAGGCAGCCTCCCTTTTCCGTCAGGCTAATCAGTGAGATAACCGCTCCTGTTAAATTTTCAAGTGAAATTTAAGTGTATGCTGGATAAATGGCCACATTATGATACCTGAAATAGTGAGGAAAACACATGGAAAGTGTAGACTGCACAGGATCCATCTGAGTCGGACACTAGCTGGTTGATGTGACTTCGCCAAGCCTCTTCGGCATCATCGCACACTGCTGGCTGGAAAGCGGCGAGGATGGCAGAGAAGAATGGCGACGGTGGTGGGGAAGAACGGGAATCCAGCATGTCATCTGTCTCCTCCTCGGCAAGACTGAGTGGACCAGAGACACAAGTCCACGTCATTAATGAAACAAAACTCACGCACATGTATTTATTATACTTTATTTTATTTTACCCTACTTTACTTTACTTTAATTTACCTAACAAGGTAAAAACCTTTCCAACTAATTTGCAGTGGAAAAAAAGTTGTGAGTGGATACCCGGGTAGATAGCTGTCTAGGTCCAGTTCCCCTTTGTCATCGCCATGAGCCATGTCCAGTGTGAAACTGTCACTGCAGTGAAATTCAGGGGGCAGTTCATTAATGGAGAGAGAGAGGACATCCTCATGGCCATTGGTGTCCTCATCTTCTGGTGACAGCTCAGGCTGAAACAGAGGAACAGTGACAGATATGCTTCCTCAGTGTCTAGGGAAGAACAATTGTAATGAAATACAAATACTGAGGCAGCATGCAGTAATATGGTGGGTGGTTAATATTAAATGAAATATGTTCCCTCTAATATACTTGGGTCATAAAACAATATTGGGGGTAAAATGGATACACTAACCTTTCCACGGGACACTATGGACACTCCTTGTGGTTTTTTCTTTAATTTGGTGAATTTAGTTTGAATACATTGTGTCAATTAAATGGATAATGAAACGATTTCATAGGACCAGCACTGTGGCCCTACACACTCATGTTTTGGGACAGGCAATGTGTAAACCTTTCTTGACCTCCCACATGCCAAGAGTTTTTTAGTTGTTGCTTAGAGCCACCCACACAGAAGCAGTAGGTATACACATTGCCTTATACAGACGCAGAGTGATAGAGACATTTTTCTATTTCTGTCTACAACCCCTAAAATCCCAATAGGACAACCTATGCCACAATTAAAGAAAGGCACAAACCAACCCATAGCCCAAAGCGTTACGAAATGCCTGATGCAGGTTTTAGTTGATTTTCCTATAGCATGCAGCTACTGAAATGTCTAGAAAAGACTGGGTCATGCTCTAGTCTGAAGAGATGTAGAAATGTAGAAAAGCACCACAGCACCACAAAATTAAACTTAACACTGAGTGAACCCATAACACGTATCACTTATGCATTTTAAAAGAAAGAGCGTAACAGGAATAGTTCTATTTGGCAAAATTAGTGAAGAATTCGAGTATGGAAGTGCGATAGGAATAGGGGTTAGTGGGTCCCAGTATCTCAGACACTCTGAATCCCTTATTCACCCGGTGCTTCGGGTCCTCAGGCAGTTGGACCCCGAAACCAGGATTTCTGGTGTTCAGAGGAGGCAGGTCAGCTGAAGATGTATCGAAGGAGGCGGAAAGAGAGTCCATGCTATTGATTTCTGCAGTTGGAGAAAGGTTGACAATCTGCAAAGAGACAAAATCTAAATATTACATGTGTCATTTGTCAGTGACAAAGTGGAAAATACTTTAGAAGCACTCTTAAAGTATGTGGCAGAATGGTATGAAACAAGCATAGCATGTTTTAACTGAAACAAGACACTGGCAGAGAGTGACTGACAAATCAGGAACAAGAGAGGAGGGGGGTGACAGCTGAGTGAACACATGGGCTTTCCATGTGCTATTACACTTTACACATTACACAATATTACACTAATATGAACTTATGAACAGAGGTGAACTTACAAGCTGTGAGTGGGAGAGGATCTGGCTAGCAGTGAGGGAGTCTTCCTCGGACGACTCATCTGAGTCTTCGTGGGTGATCTTGCTGAGGCTGGGCATGCTGCTGGACAGCTGGCTCTCCTCCAGGGAGATCAGGTGCAGGTCACTCTGGTCCAGACTATCCATGGAGCGTCTCCGTACACCCCAGTTGAAATTGTCCATAGTCTCTCCCTGCAACAGAAAATAGCCTTGAGTAACCAGGTACCAAGCAGCACAATGCAATCTCTTCTGTAACACACGCACACACACACACGCACACACACACCCAGGCGGTTCAAGTCAAAGGAGGGGCCAGTCCTTGGGTGAGTTATTCCCCCCACAAGCCAAGCATGGAGGGAGTGGTGGACCTTGACACAGTGTCAAGAACCCTTCACAGTGCATCCTAACATGGAGTTTCCTCAAGTCACCTGATCAAAATAGCGCATATGACGGAAACAGCTGAAAAGGTTAGGTTTGAGTACATCATGAGATTGTGAGACTCCATAAATATTTACAGGTTTTAATCCCGAGTCTGGCTTCAGTCTGTTTTTACAATGCCGAGTGACTTTTCATCTGGACATGACTCAGGAGATGTCGGCCAACTTCCACATTCCACCAAAGCTCCAGATCAACAGATCAAACAAGGGAGACTTACTGTGGTGACGAGCTTGTTACATACCATTGATGGAAAGCAAGGGGTTTAACTGCCTGTTTTGTATGGTTTGCTATGGCACTGCATTAAAATAGCTGCATTACCTTTACTAAAATCCAAGGAAAACCATACTAGATTTAAGGCCAGGTGTAACCTCAAAACTTTCCTGACACCTTGTCAGACTAATACTTGGTGTAGTATTACTAAAAATATAAAACTATCCACATTGTACTATTGTTGGTCCTGGCAGTTTTCTAGTTTCTGGACAATCTAAAGTTTTAGCAGGCACGGGGAAAGAAGCTGACACTGTGTTCCAGGATCCAAGGTCTGTGGCTTTTGAGGCACAGAGAAAGAAGAGGGGGAGCAGTAGCGCTCAGCCTGTCCCAATAGTCCACTACACTTGAAACACTGAAAATGTTTTGCTGGCATTTTTTCCCTACAAAATATGTATGCTACAATGCCAAGATGTTAAAATAGTTTCCAGGTTTGACTGACTAGACATCAAGGAAATACTATTTGGAAAATAGCAATAAAGTAAAAAAAAAACACCCACAATGCAATAATGCAACATTAGTGATGTTAAATTTAACAAATAATAAAAAAAAACAAACAAAAAAAACAATGTGATGCTAGACACCCATCAGCATTTGGGCTTCAGTATAGTAGTAGATAGATAGATAGATAGTATTTAATGTTAGGATTGTATGTACACAGATTTCATTACAATTGAACAGAAACTGAAGACACCTGCTTCAATTATGCCACTGGGTGGAGCTAATATCCCATCTGAGATGTTCAAGCCACAATCAACCACAGTAAATTCTCTCTGTTTCAATTTCTAAATCGATTCACTTTTGTATGGGTCAGTGAGATAAAGTAAACAGTTTCTGAAGTGAAAAATAACAACACCAATGCTGTGTAAAAATTCTATTTCTACTTCAGTATTATTTCAAAAACATGGAAAATCAGATTTTCAAGCCAGTTTGAAGTCATTTGGTAAGTAATGTGCTGAGAAGCAATAATAAACAACCAGAAGTGAAAGGAGAGCTATGTGTAAAATGTGATGATGAATCAGTTTTTAATACCCAGGTAAAATGATTAAATCATACTCAAATAAACTGAACGGCAGAGAAAATAATAAGGCAGCTACAAAAGTGGTAATCCTTGTGAAGGATGCCTTGTGTTGCCATGCATGTCGCTGGTGACTATTAGTCCCAGGTGATGTCTATATGGGAAATACCATGAATATACTGTATATCTAAGACTTAAGACTGAGTGAATAGTTCTCAAATACGATATGAAGATAGTAGAAGCCACACTCAAACATGTATAGTATACTGTATGGCATGCACATATATTGCCACACTTGACCATCAGGACAGCAGCACACTGTACAGTCTGTACTAACAAACACCACACTCATTTAAGGGACACAACAATTAGCATTGCAACATGACTGAACTTACCTGTAGCTCCTAGATGGCACAGACAAAAAACAGAAAAAAGAAACCCCATTACACAGAGTAGGCAGAGCTGACCCAACACATTATCAGATTGATCTGTTGAGAAATGTTTAAATGAGGCAAGCTTTGACATCTGTGTGCTGACATTAGTCATTACTTTCTCATGGTTGTTGTTTTTGTCTTATAAGTTTGACCATGCTGTTCTCCAAAAAATCTCCATCAAATGTGAGAGATAAAATAAGGAGGATGAATGACTTGCTTTTCCAATGTTTTAAAACCTCTATTCCCAACAATCACCTCTCCATCTTCCAGCTCCACATCCAGGAAGTCAAAGTCCCTAAAGACTCTGAATTGCTGCTCTGAGGTGGTGTCGTCCATGTTGTCTGCTTCCCGGGTCCCGTCCTCAGAGGACACCAGGCTAGGCTGATGATCCATGAGGTCCAGCTCCCCACAACTGGAGAAGATCACCTATTAGGAGAGAGAGACAAGACCTTTGACCTGATGTCAAAATCAGAGTATTCTTCCAGACTATTTCTGAATGGATGCTACCAAAGACTGGCTGAAGAAGCTGGAATTTGAAGTAATGTTGAATGTGTTGTATCTTACTGAAGGGTTTTTTGTGAGCCCCACTTCTTGTCCACACAAAGATAATACATTCACCAGCTTCTCCCGTGTTCTTTTCTGCAGAGGAAAAACAGAAAACAGAAAAAGTTTGAGAAAAAACTTGGATCTCTGGAAAACATCACTACATTCATATTGGATAAGAAAGTGCAATTTCACTTGAACCTTGTCGCAGTTTAAGAGCAACTTGATGAATGTTTTGTACATTGACTCTCTATGACGTGATTGGTGCTTCCCATTCCTTGTCACATTATGAGCATCATTCTAATGTAATTTCTAGAAATGGAAAGAAGTGCTCACCTGTGAAGACTGAGGCCTCTTCCAGCTGACAGGCACCAGGATGTTGTTTGAAGTGGATCCAGATGAGGTAGAGGAGGTGCTGCGGGTCAATGCTATGGCCCTGTTTTTCCCATCTCGCCCCGGAGAACCCTGCAGGTCATCATAGCGCCGGCCAATCACCGGTGTCTACCAGCATGAACACAAACAAACAGAGGTATAGACAGAAGCAACGGTGAGTCAGACAGGGAGGGGAGGTTTGAAGGAGAGAAAGTTCCTCTTTGCAGAGCAGATCCATGGTCCAGGCATCATGGCAGCTCCTGCTTCCCCTGCCCTCTTACAGTTCCAGGGTGCTTGAGAAGTGGCTTATCAATGTTTCAATGCAAGCTAGCATTGATTTTTTTCATCTCAGTGGACACAGCTCTTATTCCATTTCTTATTCCAAAAGCATGAAACAATTGAGGAAAAAATCATACATTTCTTCTGCTTTTGGAAGCAAGTAGTTTTATCATTTTTCCTTCAGTATAAAAATACCATGGTATTTTAAGAAAAATCAGTGGTTTCTCCAGTGTGTCTCGAGCTTTAATGCACTGGCTCTGTCCACTGGTTTGAACTCGCTGCTTCACATACAAAGGACGGCAGTGAGAACTGACATCATTTCCTGCCATTCATAAACCACACAAATAGCTCCCTGTTCCCACACATACACCACCCTGTATCTTTCCCATCACTTTCCAGCTCTGCACTACTTGGCTAATTGTGTTTACCTTTCAAGCTAATCTCATGGGGTTTGGTCAAAAAGAATTATCAGCAATAAGGAAAAGGAAGAAATGTTTCCTTTCCAAAAAGCTGAAAAAGATTCCATGTCCACACAACCTCACCAAGCACCACACCCTAGAAAATACAGGAAAGAATACAGGCACTAAAACACTTGGATAAAGCATTCTATGGCTCAGACAGCTAAGTCGGTAGAGCATGGGACTCTCACTCTCAGGGTTGTGGGTTTGACAGACAATAGACTATACTGTACATATCACTCCAAATATAGACAGTCAACTTTTAAACCAACCTTCCACACGATGCTTCTTAAAGAAAAATTACTTCAACCCCTGCTACTTCAGTTATGTCACAGTCAGATGAAAGTCAGAGGAGCAGTCTCTCACCTCAGATATGTCAAAGTGGAAATCCAATGTTTTCCCAGGCAAGGCCTTGGAGGACCTGTCCCAGACACGGCTGACGTCCTCGTAGGAGAGTTCACTCTGCGGGAATGAAGGCTGCACCAGACTGGCCGAGCGAGAAACCACCAGTTTCAGAATATTTAGCGCTTCCCTCCAATGGACAGTCTATAGTTAACGGACACAAACACACACATACACACAAACAACCAACACAAGCACATGTTTAGAAAGCAACAACTGCAAATTTATTTCTGTATGTTATAATGTATGTGTCACAAATCCAAACTATTTATATTTTTGGAGATAGGGGTGTGATAGAGGTCTGGCAGGTACCATAAAGAAAGCACTGTAAGAAGCAAAGGTAAAATGGATTCATGTGAGAGTGAGCAGAGGCCTAGTTTGCTGCGTAAGGACAAGCTGTTTATAGTAAGTTTGGGTGTGCCTACAAATTCACCGCTCTGACACAAGACAGTTTTTTCCTTTTTTTCCTCCAACACTTACAAAAAGAACCAGGAAATACAAGACCCTTACTCTGATGCCAAAAGCATTCTACTAATCAAATCATAATGTCTCTTAGCACATATTTATCAGGGAACGCTACCACACAAATATTGTAAACGTCGACTACCTTTCCATACTTACTTACTTCCCTACTTATTAGCTATGAACCAATATTGGGAGAGGTATGCAGTCAGTACAGGTTTAAATGAATCATGTAGGACACATGATGAACTGTCCATATGTTATTTTAACCCACCTGGACAAATTTCTCCATTGTCTTGAGTACCTCCATGTTGAAGGGTTTGGCCTGAATACCACTCAGGTCCATGTGACTCAGGAGGCTGTAGATGATCTGCAGAAGGGTCTGCTGCATACTGGGGAGACCTTTCTCCAACAGCTGTCACAACAGAATTAAATGACAGTGAAAATGTTGATGACCTATTTAGCAGCATTCAAAGGTACAATACTGATAATTACAGTTAAAACTCTTTACTGTGGTTCAGCATAAAAACGTTTAGCCGTAACACAGCTATACAAACCTCTGCCATATAAGTGACCAGGCTGAGGGTGATATCGGAGAAGGCTTCGTGAAGATATCGGCACACCACATTGACCCAAGAGAAGCAGTCTCGTGTGTAGGAGTGGGTTTTATACAAGGTCATGACATGAGCCAGGTTGGAGAGTTTGGCGTTCTTCTCTTCGAGGCATACCTACAGAAAACATGCAGCAAAGGTTTGTTGATATCTTTTTTCTGTTATCATGAGTAGATATAAATAAAGGGGATGGAGACAAACCTGGGCTATCCTCTCAGCAACGTCTTGACAGAACTGTGTAGGGCCATCAAAGTTCTGCACAAGATGTGGGATCAGGCAAAGAACATTCAAGGGGAAACCTATGGGATGCAAAAGACAGATTTTGGCATGAAAATGGTCAAAATTACAGACATTGAATACAGGCACAAAAGCCATATTGTTCGAACCCTACAGTGTACCTATGGCTTGTGAAGTGTCCACCACAGGCACTCGTGAGACAGGTGTGAGCTGGCAGAAGAGCTGAAGGGTGAGGTCGGTGGTGGACACAGAGGTGAAGCCCTTTAGCAGTAGTTGCTGAAGCCCGGTGAAGCTGCTCCATTGGAGCTGGCTCTGCAGTTTCTCCAGCTTCTCCCTATTCTCCTGTTTGTCTAGTGACACATGGCCCAGCAACTTATTCAACAGCCTCAGAGACATCTGATACTCAAACTCAAAGTCTGACTCCATCAGTGACACTGCTACCCAGAAGATGGTGGCCAACAGGTTGCTGGGGTGGTTGATGTTGGTTGGGTCGGTGATGTTGTCTTTAGATGAGGAGGGGCTACGGGTTTTGGCTAACCCACCCTGCTGAACACAAGCCTGGATACGGTCCATTGTAGCGCTGCGAGGTGGGTCAGAGCCCCTGTCTGCCTCCCCAAACTTCTTGGGGACAGAGGAGCTCCTCTGATGTCGGCTCCTCTCAGCTCTTCTAAGGTTGAGCTGCCCTGTGCTCTTCCTGTTGGACATCAACTTGCCATTGGTGAGGAAATCTGGAGATGATGCTCTGGAATGCAACAAACAATACATCAAAGTCCCTGGATCTCTGAGCATTTGGATATGAAGGAGATATGGGGGAGACACAAACCTTGTCAAGATAGCCATGAGATCATTGTTCTTCAGACATTCTGCCAAGTTATCCACCACAGATTCAAGTGTAAGTAATACCTCCATGACATATCCCTGAGAGAGAGAAGCAGCTGAAATTATGTGTAGAATTTTCTTGTTACCTTGAATTTAACTGTATTAGAGCATTTAATCACCAGAAAAAAGACAATTGCCTTCACAAACTGCAGCCCTGAAGATCTGCTTTGTGCTTTGATTTTGTCCAATTTGGGAGTTCTCAGGCATTGTGTGTTATGTGTTGTTTTCTAACTGCAGGATCTATCGAGGGACACACATACAGAGCACTAACCTGCACTTCTTCTCCATGCTCCCCCACTACTTCCACCAGCCGTGAGAGCAGGTCTGACACAGCATGGGCAGAGATGGGCTGACGGAGGGCTCGAAACACTTGGAAGGAACGGCCAGCGTAGTGTCGC
>OOFE01020365.1:0-71701 GCA_900323365.1 Monocentris japonica | reverse complement strand
ATTTTATAACAACTTTAGACTTTAGTCTAGTTTGGCATAAATGAATGTCAAGTTTGGTATAAAAATAGTTCATATTTACAAGAACAGAAATCCAGGTCTTTATCAAGTAAGATTATTTTGCTCAATTAATAAATAAAAAGGTTCTGGATGAGGGAAGTGGGGATAGTAATTAACTTTCATTTCTTTTTCCTTTACATGGACCGAATGTGAACATTGATAGTTGCAGAGTCGGAACCAAGCTCGTTGGACAGTTTTAGGGTGTAGGCTCCGGCATCGTCCTCCTTCACTGCAGAGATCATGAGAGTGGTGAGGTCAGCGGTGTTCTCCACATGGCACCTCTTATCCCCGTTGGGCAGAGTCCTGCCTGAGCGAACCCACTGGATGGAGGGAGTGGGGTCTCCAGAGAAGGCTCCTGCCAAGGTCAGGATGTTTCCTGGCTCAGCACTGATCTCATCTGGAAGAGCTTCGATCTTTGGTGGAGTGCCTGTTGTCAAAGAGAGAAACAAGGTTTGTGATCAGGGTTATATGTTGCAAGGGCAACCGATGTGGTCTGACATTAGCATGGCATCACTTCACATTGCATATACTGTATACTGTATATATATATATTTTTACATTGTAGTTATTTATGAAGATGCTCAGATTAATCAAGGGCCACTTATAATCAAAGCTGACATTGATTGTAAGTGTGAGTTACCGACAGATACTGGTAACTTTAAGTACGACTGCATCTCACCTTTAACCCCTTTGGTTAAGGCCCTCAGTGAGGAGGAGGCCTCTACATGTGAGTGAGTCGACATTTCCATCATTTTGCTGCTGGAGCTCATGGTAACCATTGACTCAGCCATCAAGGCAGACATGCTAGTCGCTGACATGCTTTCAAATGAAATCTCAGCAACAGCAGAACGGGAGCTGCTGTAACCGGCAGCCTGCATGGAAGCTGCCTCCATACGAACTGATGAAGCGGAGTAACTTTCCTGCATGCTGGCAGCATCAGTAGCAACTCTTTGCTCCATAATTATCATTTTTGTCGGTTCTTCAACAAGAGCTGTGAGAATGCAAATGAAAAGCACATGACTAACATTATAATGTTAGATGGCTGCATTATTTAGTATGTAATTGATTTATACACATATAGTATGAGCTGTTGAAGTACCTTGGATGTCCATTTAAGTGTTTAAAATGTTGAATGAGATTTAATTAGAAATAACATTCCCTGTAAGCAATTTAATGCAATCCAAGTTTCATATTGGATAAGAAACTTGTAAACTCTTTAGTATCCAAGCCAATTAAATACACTGAGGAACAGTGCATTAAATTTGAATGCAGGGGCAACTTACTGATGACGTTGAGGGAGGATGTTGCAGAGCACTGTCCATAGTGATTCTTAGCTTTTATTGTATATTTCCCACTGTCTGCAACTGTAGCTTCACATATCTCCAGTGTGTACACATTCTTAGAGCGGCTCAGTCTCATGTTTGATGTCACAGATACCTGCAACGAGATATAGTGGAAGTCAGGCAAATGCTAATGAAAATTTTCAGCCTTCATCATTTTAACTATATCTAACTATCCACTTACAAATGGTTTCAATATCACTGCAAAACTTTCTTGTCTTGAGAAATTACAACTACACAAAACTGTTGAGACCACTAGACCTGGAACAAGGAACAAGGACCTGGAACTGCCCTCTGCAGACATCCTTGATGTTTTTAATCATATGTCATATGTTTTCTCAATGTCAATGGAGTGTGTTTAAAAGAAACAAAATGAACTATACTCACCATAATGTTGTCTTTCAGCCACTCCACTTCAGGAGTGGGTTGTCCTGCAATCTCACATGTGAATTTGACACTTTGTCCCTCGTTCACATTCTGGGACCTGGGCTGCACCAGGAAGTAGGGTGCATCTGAGTGACTGGCCATGACCATGATGTCAAACTGACACTTGACCAGACCGTGCACTGTCTTAGCCTGACATGTGATGATCCCCTGTTCATGCTGGCTGACTGACTTGATGGTCAGGGTCTGGTCATTTCCAGACACTCCGTATCTGTACTGCTCTGAGTTGGCCTGGTCGACACCGTTCAGGATCCACCTGATGTCAGAAGCCCCAGGGATGTTGGCCCTCAGAGTCAGAGACTGGCCCTCTGTAATGGACATCTGGGCCTGGGAGGCTTTCACCTCTTTCATATAAGACTGGACTTCCTCATGGATAATTTCCTTTTTCATGATATGCTCAGAGATTTCAGTTTTTGTTTTGGGGCTTGTGGAGCCTGAAGGAGAAACAAAGAAATTGTAGATTTTGTGAGGGAACTATTTCACTGTTTGTAACATTTATACATAGATTAAGTCAGCATATGCTTCCTTACCTTGTATAGTGACTGTGCAGGTCGTAGATACTGTTCCAGCACTGTTGTTAGCAGTGCACTTGTACACACCACTGTCAGAGATCTCAGATTCATAGATTTCAAGATGTGCTGAACCATACTCCTCAAAGATTTCATACTTCCCACCCTGAGACAGCACCTGCCAATGGTAAAGAAAATTCATACACACTTTTAGTTTTAATATGTTGTTCCTTACTGACTGTTCCAAAGTATGTCATTCTTCTATTCCTATTTATGTTTTCTATAAACAATTTAAAATGAATAGTGAGTTTGATTATTAAAATATATTACCTTTCCACCCTTCATCCATGTGATTGCAGGTTTGGGCTCTCCTGCCACATTCACTGTCAACTTGACTATAGAGTCAGAGGCTGCTGTGATGTCACTCAGCCCAGTGGAGAAGGAGGGCTTCTTTTCAAGCGTTGGTGACATCATTCTTTTTGGTGATTTGATTGGAGAAATCACTCTCTCCCTCTCAGATGGAGGAGGGGATTTGGCTGTGGGTGGAGACTTCATTCTCTGAGGTGATTTGATTGGCTCAGGGGACTTCATCCTCTGAGGAGATGTGATTGGTTCTGGGGACTTGGCAAGAGGGGACTTAGCCTCTGGAGAAGTGACCCTGGGAGGAGCGACTACTTTTTCCCTGGACTCAGACTTGCGGATCATCAGAGTGAAATGAGCTTCCTGCTTGCCTCCAGAATTCTCCACCAGCAGAGAGTAGCTGCCTTCATCCGACATCTCAACAGAGGAGATCTCAAAGGAAGAGCTGTACTGAGAAGAGACGATGTGGTAACGCACAGAGGAACCAATAACTGCTCCTTCATGCAGCCAGGTGATAGAAGGTGCTGGTTCACCATCAACATCACATTCAAATCTTGCAAGGTCTCCCTGTTCCACTGTTAGAGACTGTGGTTTGGACAGAATCTTGGCAGGAAGACTAGGCTTCTCCTTTTTCTTGTCAACACCAGAGGTGGTTTCCTTCACTGTTTCCTTCACTGTTGTGGAAGAGACATGATACACCTCTGTCTTGGTCATCTCAGGGAGATGTGAGGATGGGGGCTCTTCATCCTTGCGGAGTGAAGAGAAGGCAGCATATTCTGCTCCGGCTACATCCAAAGTGGCATAGTCGGAAGTCTCTCCCTTGGAGTTTTTGCAGACCACACGGTAGGTGCCAGCATCCTCAGTCACACAGTCAATGATCTGGAGAGTCAGGACTCCACTCAGGTTGGTCATGTGGTACTTCTTGCTCTGCTGGATCTCTTTTCCATTGTGGAACCACTTGATCTCAGGTTCAGGTTTAGCCTGGACATTCAGGGTGAACTTTGTGTTAGAGCCATATGGCACGCGATGAGAGCGCATCCTGATGGTAACACGTGGGGCATGGTCCAGGCTGAAAGGAGCCTGGGTTACCACCTCTACCTTTCTCTCCATTGACCTCCTCTCTGATCTCAGAGCCTGCTTTCTCTCCTCGTACTTTGACATGAAGTCAACTTTAGGGAAGGTCACATCTGTTTTGGCAGCCTTTTTAGGGGTAGGAGATTTCCTCTCAGGCTCAGTTGGTGGGAGCATTTTGATTGGTTTAGGAATATATGTGGAAGCAACAGAAGTCAGGTACTCAGATTCAACGCCCTCAGAGACTGTGGAGATGGTCTCCTTTTTTGAGACTTTTGTCTTCTCTTCAAACTCCAAGCGTTTGAGTTCACTCTTGTAAGAAGTGATTCTCTGAGTAGTTGTGTGTGGACGCAGCAGCTCCTGGTCCTCTTTCTCCTCATACACCCTCTGCTTCTGTCTGGGGGGTTTGTATGTTGCCTTGTCGTGGCGCTGCCGCAGGTCAATAAAGCTTGGGCCAGCCTCGTATTTAGAGGGAATACGGTAGGAGTCATATCTGTGGACTTCCTTTCCCTCCTCATCATCACTGTAGACTCTTCTAGGTGATGAGGGGCGCAGGGCAGACAGCTCAAAGTGAATGGGGCTGAGGCTAGGTGGAGAAGCAGAGTAGCCAAGTTCCAGCTCTTCCTCCAGGCGAAGCCTCTCCTCTTCAGTTCTCTTCATGGACAGATACTCATCCACAGGCAGCAACAGCTCCTCATCTGACAGGTCACCCAGAGACCTCCTCCTGATTCTATGGTAGGCCTCCATCTCAGGGGAGGGAGTGCGGTGCCTTGCAGGCCTTACAGTCTCCAAGTCATCCTGAGTCATGGATGAGATGCGCCACTTAGGCTTATATTGATCCTTGATTCTAGGCAGAGGCACCTCATAGAACTGCTCCCACCTAGAGAGGCGAATGCGCTTCATCCTCTTCTGCTTGATCTTGTCCATGGGCTCAGGGAACTCATACTGATCACGGAGCTTCTTGTACCACTTCATGTCAGAGATGGGTTTGAAGTGTTTTATTTCCATGTCCTCCTCAAGGACAGCTGGGTTAATGACACGAGGAGTGGGGACAACATATGGCATACGTAGCCTCTTCTCATCTGCCCGTTTCTTCTTTTCCTCTTTCTCTTTCTGTACCTCAGCCTCAGTCTTCTCACCCTTCTTGGTTGTTACAGCAGGTTTGAACATGGTGGCTGCCTCCCTGACAGCTTGAATTGCCACAGGTGGTAGAGGAATAACATCAGTGCCAGCCAAAATCTGGGACAGTCTCACCTTCCGGTTAATTGCTTCCTTCTGAGCCTCCTTCTTCTTGTCCTTCTCACTCATCTCATACTCCTTTTTAACATGAGTGACACGTTCTACCTTCAGGCTGGCCTGACAACTGGCAGATCCGGCAGAGTTGGTAGCAGTAACTCTGTACACACCAGAGTCTTCAGGGAGAGTGTCTCTCACATGAAGGATGAAGTAATCCAGGCCCTCATGGACAAGTTCAATAGATGGTCCGAAGGCTAAAGACATGCCATCCTTCTCCCACTTCAGTGTGGGGTGGCCAGATACTCTAATCTCAAAGCGCACGTTCTGGCCCTCCTTGCATTCGACATTAGCAAGCAGGCGTTTGAACATGGGCCTCAGGGTGTTGTCTGCTGGCTTGGGGCGGGGAACAACAACAAGACGAGCCTTGCAGCTATCATCACCATACCTATTACGGGCCAACACACTGTACTCAGCATCATCATCCTCCTCAAGATTGTGAATAATCAGCTGGTACAAACCCTTGTCGCTGATGAAAGTGTACTTCTTGTCATCATACCCAGGGATAAGCTTCTGTCCAGTCTTGTGCCAGATGACACGAGGCTCAGGGTGAACGGTGATGGTGACGCCGAAGCGCACATCCTCACCAAGATAGGCTGTATGATTGACCAGAGGCAGGGTAAACTCAGGTGGCTTCTGAAGCATTCTAGCAGTGTCAACTCTGCGCTTCACCTTCTTCACCACACGAGTGGTGAAAAAGTGACGGTAAGATCTGATGCCATTGACAAACAGCTCTGCATAGGCACTGTCCTCACCGTACTCATTCACGATTTTGCATCTGTAGGTGCCATCGTCCGCTCTAGTGATGTTGTTGATGATGATTACAGCCAGGCCATCCTCATATTCAATCTCATATTTGTCACCAGCCTCAAGTTGTCTGACACCGCAGTACCATGTCACCTCGGTAGTGCTGTCATAGTTCTCAATGTTGCAGATGAACTTGACACTGTCTCCCTCATTCACTACTGAATGGCCAATCTGGCCTGCAAGAGGGCCATGCTCGAATGGAGCAATCTTCACCTTGGCAACAAAGACTCCTCTCTGGGACCTGATGGAGCCACAACTGGCCACACGAGCTGCAGAGACGACAGTGTTCCACTCCTTCCTGACCATAGTCTGGTAGTATCTTTTATGCCTGTTGGTCTGGATCATTCTGGTGCTGATCTCCTCTGCAGGCTTCTTCAGCCAAGGATGCTCCAGAGCCTCGGCAGCACTCATACGGTGCTTGCGTTCCTTGGTAATTAGGCGGTCTGTGAAATCTAATGACTCAACACTGACCTGCTTGAAGGATTCATCATCATAGCTGTAAGCTGCATTAGAAATGTTGTCAATCATCTGCTGGTTGGTTTCAGCAGTGAATGGATTGAGGCCACTGAGGAGCACATAGGCAAGGACACCAACTGACCACATGTCGGTCACAGTGCTAACCATGTCACACTGGTGGATCTCAGGAGCTGCATACTCTGCGCTGGTATACTGAATCTTGATTTGGTCTCCAGGAGTCAGGTGTCTGGCCTGGCCCAACTCAATAATCTTCACATTAGAGCTAGTTCTAGTTGTGTATACAATATTCTCAGGTCTGATGTCCAAGTGGCCATAGCTCTCAGCGTGCAGGAACTGTAGAGCTGAGCAAATCTGCCGGATGTAGTTGACAATCACACGCTCGTTAAGCTCAAAGTCAGCTGTGTTGAGGCGCTCGAAGATGTCAACCCCGGAGATGAAGTCGTAAATCATCACAAGCTCCTCAGGGCTGTCGAAGGACTCATGGAGAAGGAGGAAGTTACTGTGTTTGGCAATATTCAGTGTTGCAATTTCCTTCTTGATAATAGCTTGATCTGCACCCCTCACTTTGATGAATTTAGCCATGTAGGTCTTCTCTGAGCTGATATCAACACAACGGTGGACAATACCAAACTGTCCTCTGCCCAGTTCCTCTGCAATCGCATATTTGTTGTGCAGATTGTTGGCACTGGAGTGTTGAGCCTTGCCCTTGGGGACATGGCCAGTATCATCAACCTCTCTGTCGTACAGCAGGACTCTGGATTTGTCCTCCTTGGTCATGACAGGCCCGCTGGTCTCAGATGGAGCGCTCTGGCCAAATTTGTTCTCAGCGATGACTCTGAACTGGTAGCTGGTTCCTCCAAACAGGTTGATAATGGTGTAGTGGGTGTCACGGGCTTGGACAACACGCTCCCACCTCTCAGCAGTTGTGGGGCACTTCTCTATGATGTAGCTGATGACCTTGCTGCCACCATCGTTTGCTGGGGCCACCCATGTCAGTGTGACTGAGTCTCTGGATATGTCACTGGCTTTGATGCCACGTGGAGGATCAGGCACGTCAGCCACATCCAGCTCAACTGTCTGCTGATCAATACCAAACCTGTTCTTGGCACAAACAATGTAGAAACCAGCATCCTTCTTCTCCACGCCATTGGTGAAGACCAAAGAAGTGAAGGATCTGGTGACGATGACCTGGTAATAGCCGTTGTTGTCAATGAGATCCTGACCCTTCTGCCATGTGATGACAGGGTCTGGTTTACCACTGAAGGGAATCTTGATGTTGACCACCTCTCCACGCAATGCAGGGATGGCTTCCTTGTCCTTCAGGTTCTTGGGCAGGTGGATCTTGGCAGGAACTAGAAAGGAGAAACAAACATTATTAATAAACCTGTCTTATGTCATGTTTTATTGCAATTTGAACATTGATTTTGTACTTTGTTGCAAAAAAAAGGTGGTAGGAAAAGTTTAGTTTTCATATGTTAATACAATGGTCTTACTGTGTAACATGAATAAGGTGAAAATAGTGGAGTGTAATACATTTAGTTCCCACTCAGACTTTTGTATTATCACTGCAATTACAAGGTTGTACATATAATTATAGATTATTTTTAGTAGTCCACTGTCTGTGAGCTTACCCTCAACATCCAGAGAGACTGTAGCACAGATGGAGCCTCCCTGGTTGGTGGCCCTGACCTGGTACACAGTGGAGTCTTCCTCATCAGCCTCTGTAATGACCAGCTGGTGGTACCCTCCCTTGAACTCCTGGATTTTTATCTTCCTTCCGTCAGAGTGGATCTCCTTTCCTCGTCGGAACCATTTAATCACAGGCTTGGGCTGTCCTGTGATCTTGCAGACCAGGGTAGCATTGCTCTTGTACTTGACACTCATGTTCCTCAACTCCTCCTTGAAGGCAGGAGCACGGACCTCAACAGCTGTGGCCGGAACAATAGGAGCAGTCTCCAAGCTGTAGTCACTCTCTCCTCCAAGGTTCTCACACTTCACACGGAAGATGTACTCTGAGCCCTCAGTGAGGTGTTTGACAGAGAACACGGTCTGCTTGATTTCGTCAGTGGTCACTGGAGTCCATTCACCCTTCTTCTCCTTCTTCTGAAGGCAATAACTTTTGATCTTGGAGCCACCATCGCTGACTGGAGGCTTCCAGGACACCACACAGGAGTCCTTGGTGATTCCAGAGACAACTGGCGACAGAGGTGGTGATGGTTTCTCTGTTGATAGGAAGACATAAATTAAACCATTTCAGTGGTTTTGCACATTTTATGTCTACATATGCATTTATAAGGTATTATATGGCTATATTATTCTTAATTGTAATATGCAATTTTGCCACAGGAACCATTAAAATGTAATCTTATAACAAGTTCTATTACACTCAGTCTAATAGAATGATTGAATCACTCTAGTACACAAAAAAATCATTGCAATATTTATGGCTAAACATACCCAGTTGGCTCTTGATGAGGATAGGTGCAGCCAGCTCCAGTGGCTCACTGTTGCCATATCGATTCTGAGCATACACGCGGAAAAAGTATCTGGCGCTCTCTATCAGGTTGGGCACACGGCATGATGTGCCATTGATTGATGATGACACCAATTCCCACTCAGTACCCTCCTTGTCCTCACGCTTCTCCACAATGTAGTTGGTGATCATGGAGCCGCCGTCATCCTTGGGAGCCTTCCAGCTGATGATGACAGAGTTCTTCAGCAGAGCATCCAGGACAATGGGGCCCTGAGGCATGTCAGGTTTGTCTGGAAACAAACAATGATATTAGATGTTACAAAGGCTATCTGTATACTACCATGTTGATATATTTATACATTAAATATATGGGCTATTCATTTTATTCATGAAAATATTTGTACAATTGTAGTAATTTAACATCAATTGCACAGCACTACCATTACATCCTATAGTGTGTACTACTGGTAAGTAGTACACACTATAGGATGTAATTTCAGATACAAGCTTATTCTACTGTTGCACTCATTGTAAGTCACTCTGGAAAGAGTGACAGTTAAATTCCCAAAGTGCTAACATAGATCTATATGAACATACCATAGATTTCAACACTGAATGCGGTGTCAACCCTGCCGAAGTGGTTGTGCAGTCTGATTCTGTATTTTCCTCCATGGACTCTGCGCTGCACATTCTTTATGACCAGGTGTGTGTAGTGCTCTGTGGTTTCAATGCTGATGTCCTCTGTGTTCTCCAGGGTCTTGGCCCCATGGAGCCACATGATCTTGGGCTCAGGGCGGCCAATGTAGACAGCATGGATGCGTAGGGTGGTTCCCAGGCCGGCGTAGTAGGTATCCTTCAGTGGGTAGTCAGGATGGAACTGGGGAATAGCCTCTAACACCAGTGTACCAGTGGTCTCAGCCTCTCCAGCGTCATTTATGGCCTTGCAGGTGTACTCTCCCTCGTCCTCTTGCTGGTCGGTCATGATGGACAGGGAGTGATTGCGGCCATCGGAGCTCATCTCATACTTGCGGGACTCGACAACCTCCTTGCCAGCGTGGTACCATTTCAGCTCTGGAACAGGCCTGCCAATAATCTGGCACTTCATGACCGCAGGCTGGCCAAGCTTAGTGGTTACTTCATCCATTTCCTTTCTGAGGCTTGGTTTAGATTCAACTGTAAGTACAAAACAGGGCATCATTATTAAATGATCTCATTTTAATATTTTGTATATCAGCAAGTCAGCTAAATGCCTACATATAATTTTCATGGCATAAGATTGGTATTATATTTTTCATAGCCTGAATATTTCAGGTTACTCACCACTCAGTTTGGTCTTGATGCATGTGGCAGTCCTACGAGGTCTGCTGATTCCAGTCTCATTCTCAGCGAACACTCTGAACTCATACTCAGTGGCCTCAGACAGTCCAGGCATGGTGAACTCCTTTTCCTTCAGCCTCTGCTTGTTGCACTTCTTCCAAGTGTTCTCAATAGACTTTCTGTACTCCACCCAGTAGCCCAGGACCTCCTTTCCACCGTCACACTCTGGAGCTTGCCAACAGATGGTGATGAAGTTGTTCATCACATTCACTATGTCAATCTCGCCTGGTTGGCTTGGCTTGTCTGGAAGAAAAGAAGTAAGTTAGTTCAATTCAAAAGGCATTGTTGTTTCTCTGACTTATTAACAGAAAAAGTCCTTAATCTTATTGGCTTTTATTATTGATTTATTGTCTGTAAAACACTTTTACATCATTATTATATTATGTCCCAGCTAACAAGTAAAATCCCAGACTGTCCACAATTAACATTATTACGACTTTAATATTAATTGCATGAGAAGATGACTCACCAAATGGATCCTTGCATGTGACAGGGTCAGATACAGGTCCAGACTTGCTCTCTCCAATGTCATTTATGGCAACAATGCGGAACTGGTAGTCGGCTTCAGGGGTGAGTCCAGGCATAGTGAACATGGTGGAGGTGATCTTAGTCTGGTGGCGAGACCATGTTTCAGCAGACACCTCCTTGTACTCGATGAAGTAGCCTGTAATGGCACAACCACCGTCGTCCTTGGGTCTGGACCAGGCCAGAGCCACTGAGCTCTTGGTGACATCCATGATCTCTGGTGGGGTGCTTGAAGGCTCAGGGGCACCTGGTTTAAATAATGCAGATAAGTCTCCTGTTTTCTGTGTCATTATTGAATGCTCTCATTTTAGTGTCTTCTGTTTATCATATAATATTGTGTTCTAATCATACTTTGTGGGGAAATTAAACTGGAAAATTTGTTAGATCAATTACATCTATTGCATTGTCTGCGCACTGTGCCATCACCTCCTGTCTTAATTGGTTGCTTATAATATCTGAGACAATCTAGGATTTTCAGCTTAATCTGATGCACTCATTGTAAATTACTCTCAATAGGAGTGTCAGCTACATGCCTAAAATGTAGATGTGTAAGTCCATAAAGAAATAACAGTGAATAAAGTGAATATTGAGTCAGCATTGTGGTAGTACATATGAACAGAAAGGGAAAGTACTCACACAGAGGTGTCTTGGGCAGCAGTGGCTGCTCTGATTTAAGAGAAGTGCTGATACCAAAGGAGTTCTCAGCAGTGATCTTGAAGTGGTACTCTGTACCCTCCTTCAGGCCCTTGACCACCAGCTGAGTGTCAGTCACTCTGGAATCCACAGTATACCAGGCATTCCTGGCTGCCTCACGTCTTTCTACAATGTAACCCAGGATCTCTGAGCCACCATTGTCGGTGGGGGCCTTCCAGCACATCTTGACAGAGTTTGCCTGGATGTCCTCGAAGACCAGTGGTCCCTCAGGAGCACTGGGGCGGCCAATGACCTTGACCTTGATCTGGGCCTTTTTCTTGCCAACCTTGTTCTCCAGGAAGAGGTCGTACATGCCGGAGTCATTCCTCTCAGCTCCCTTGATCACTAGCTCACTGGCATCCTCAGTAGAGGCGATCATAGCATTTTCGGAGACTGCACTGCCATCCTTAGACCATTTGCAAGTTGGGTGCGGTTTACCCTTGACGGGCACAGAGAGTCTCACCACTCCTCCCTGCCTCACCACATACACATCTTTGTATTTCAGCTCCAGGTCATAATCAGGAGATTCTAGAGGACACAAAGTGGTGGTTAGAGAAATTGGTTTTCTTTCACATACAAAAAATGTTTGAATCTAGCAGTCTCATTTTATAAATGGTACAATTTTATAATTACAGAATATTTAGAATAATATTGCTGCTGTATATACATGCATTTGGCCATTGTGACTTTGGCTTGTGTACTCCTTACTATTGGTTGCTTGTGATTTTTGATTTTTTTTTTGTGATTATTACAATCTATATGTCCTTACCAAGCCTCTCTGTGACTGTGATTGTTCCTGGAACTTCAGCAGGCTCTCCAGAGCCACCGGCATTGCAGGCCATCACATGGAACTTGAACTCCTCTCCCTGGGGCATCTTGGTCAGAGTGTATTCGCAGATCAAAGAAGGCGTGGTGTTGCATTTGATCCAGGCCATGGTTCCTACCTTCTGCATCTCAATCAGGTAGCCATCCACCCTGGCATCTCCCTCATCATCAGGAGGACTCCAAGCCAGCGACACAGAGGACTTGGTGGTGTCTGTGATCCTGGGGTTCTGGGGGCAACCAGGTGGATCTGAGGAGTGAGGGAAAGAGTAATTGAGAGTAATTTAGAGTAATTTTTCAGTATTTCTAGTTGCAGCTTCATAAGAGATAGCATATCTATATATCAAAATATATATATCAATATATATAAAAATTGTATAAATATGACTAAATATAGTGAGGATTATAGGGCTTTAACATTCTGTATAACTGCAAATTTGATGGATTGTGCTGTAATGCTTGTAATGTCATCTATCTATAAATTAAAGCGTATTCTACCGTGTATGTGACATGAAGTTTTAACCACAAACTAATTAAAAAAGCTTTCTTTAAGTCAGTTCTCTCACCGATGGGATCAGTTGCCACTGCTGGTTTGGAGAGCAGACTTGGTTTGCTCATTCCTCTGGTGTTGATGGCAGTAATTCTGTGTTCATACTCCAAGCCCTCAATTAGCCCTGTAGACCTGTATCTGGTCATGGTGACAGGGTTCTTGTTGGCACGCACCCATCTATCTGACCTGACTTCTTTACGCTCAATGATGTATCCAGAAACCTCAAGGCCGCCGTCCTCCTCTGGTGGGTTCCAGGCCACGGTCATGCCGTCACGAGAGACATCAAAGACTGTGGGTCTACCAGGGGGTCCAGGCACGTCTGTGAAGTAGAGATAACATGTTAACATACTGTTGACTAGACAATGCAATGCAAGTCTGTCTGTCTGTCTGTCTGTCTGTCTGTCAGTTATCTTATGATTGTAATTGTTATGTGTGTCATTATTTTATTTTCAGGGTGCTGTGGCTCTGAGCCTTGCACTCCTTACCACTGTCTACTTTTAATGTTAGAGATCTAGGAATCTAAGCCTATTCTGCTCTCACCATTGTATTTGTTTACCATAGTAACTTCAAACAGATTAGCCAAGTGAGCAACAGAACAACTATAAACTTTGTTTATAGGCTTGTATTGTTCATGCAGGTTGACTTGTGTATGACCACTCTCAGAAGTGTCAGCTAAATGTGTAATCATTTTGAGAAATGACATATTTCTTACTCTTCAAGCTCTTGCACATGGCGATATCAGACTGTAGGAACTCTCCCGTTCCGTAGCCGTTCACAGCAGCTGCACGGAAGACATACTCATCTCCCTCAATCAGATTCTTGAACTTGAAGGTCGGCCTGCTGACAGAGTCGCAGATGGGTACCCAGCCGGGGCGGTGGGCATCACGCTGCTCCACCACATAGCCGCTGATGGGAGCTCCGCCATCTCTAACTGGAGGATCCCAGCTGCAGGTGACCGAAGTCGCATCAATCTCATCAAACCTGAAGGGTCCATGTGGTTCATCAGGTTTGGCTGGGAAACAGAATGATAGTGATATTGCATTGATTAGTCATGTTAAATAGTGTGTTGTTTGACTGGCTTCTACTTAAGATAAGAGTGCCAACTTCTAGTGTGTTGTATGTTGTAGTATGCTGCTCTGGATAACAGTATCAACTAAATGACTGAAAAATAAATGTCAATGCACTCTTTGGTATTGATTGATTGCTTGTAATGTTGAGAATCTAGGAATCTGAGCTTATTTAACTGTTGCACTCATTGTAAGCTGCTCTTGATAGGAGCATCCGCTAAATGTATAAAATGTTCATTTATGTAAATGTATATATGAAATAAATGTAATATCTATTAATGGAGTCAAAAACATTAAAAAGTATGGGATGGAGCTGAAAACAAGCCTAACAAAAATAAATAGATGTTGAAAGAAGGTAATTACTCACAGAGGATAATGACTTTTATGACCTCGGTGGTGACTCCAGTGGTGTTCTTCACCTCCAGGGTGTAGTCTCCAGTATCATCGATGGTGGTCTCCCCGACAGTGAGCTTAGAGAACTTTCCGGTACTCTGGATCTTGATGCGGTCTGTGACTTTCATCTTGTTGTCACCGAAGTACCAGGAGCAGATGGGAGGAGGCCTTCCTATGATTGGCAGGTCCAGCTCCAGAGTCTTGCCAGCCACAATGTTGACGGCCTTCTGCGGAATACTGGAGAGGTCCACCATGGGCATAACTAGAAGAGAAAGGGTCATTAATGTAACATGTATATAGAACTGCAGTTAACATGAATGCTTAAGAGATATTGTATTGTGTATGTCTAGATATTGTATATGTAATATATCATAATTTTTAGCTGTGTGCTTTTAGTAGTATGCAAAGTTTACAGGTAGATAATAAAATTGTAAGTTGTTTGTGTCCATTACCTCTCTGTTCCTGTACTGTGATGGCTGTAACAATCTCTTTGGGCTCACTGGCTCCTCTGCTGTTGATGGCTCTGATTCTAAACAGGTACTGCTCATTCTCATTCAGTTTATCAATGGTGTGCTCAAAGTCTGTGGTCTTCATCGTGGCCACCTTCATCCACTTGTCAGTGCCAAACTTGCAGGCCTCAATGGCGTAGCCAGTCAGCCTGCTGCCACCATCATGCTCAGGCTTCTCCCAGCCCAGGGTGACTGTGGTTTTGGTGACGTCAATCATCTCCAGCTTCTGTGGAGGCTCTGGCACCTCACACACCAAGATAACATCTGGGGTCTCGCAGGGCTCACCCACACCGTAGATGTTCTCAGGGAGGACTCTGAAGTAGTACAGCATACCTTCCATCAGACCATCGATTTTGTAGGATGTCTTGCTGCACTTGGAGGTGACAGTCTTATAGGCCCTCATGGAAGCCTCTCGTCTATCAATGATGTAGTTGTTAACTGGTGCTCCACCATCCACGGTAGGGGCATCCCAGGATATGGTGGCAGATTCCTTGGTCAGCTCCTTGATTTTGATTGGTCCAGTTGGTCCAGGAGTATCTAACATGAAATATACATTTGTAGTTAAAAGTTATCACAGCTTTGGGTAGCAAAATCATTGTCATCTTAATAATCTTAAAATTATAATATATAGAATCATAACAATGTCTAACTTGTTTTTTTTTGTGTATCTCACAGACTTATTCATTATTTCATTGTACGTAGACCACTCAGAACTTTAGGAAAGTGAGTCACAAATCTCCAAAAAAGTTACAAACTTTCTTATCACATGAATTCTGAGATTTTACATGGTTGCTTATTCTAATGTTGCACTCATTGCATGTCACTCTGAATGTGAGCTACAGTTAAATCCCTAAAATGCTGTAAAATATTTTGATTTAATTTCTAGACATCTTACCATAGACCTTGACAAGAATGTTGACTTCCTGTTTTCCAGCAGAGTTCTCAGCCACAAGCGTGTATTTGCCAGCATCATAGCGGTGGACCTTGTCGATGATGAGTGTGGTGGCTGTGTTGGTGACCTCAATGAAGCCACGATTGTGGAGGTCCACACCAGGCTTGCTCCAAGTGATGGCAGGAGCAGGACGACCAGTCACGGTGACGAACAGGCGCAGGGAGCCGCCGGCACGTAGGCAAATGGTCTTCTTCAGGTCATCGTGCAGCTCAAAGTCAGGAGTTTCTGTGTAAGAAGAGGGAATTATTTGCTCAAAATTTCAGAGATGTCAGATGCACTATCGGTTGCTTGTAGTGTTGGTGATCTAGAAATTTAGATTTATTGTACTGTATTACTGTATTGTACTGTATTGTCGTAAAAAGGTTTGTGTTGAAGAATATATAAGGAAACATTCCATTTAATAAATACTTTGTTTTAATTTGCATTTGTTTAGTGCATTTCCAAGGGCTCAAAAGACTTAAAGTGAGAGTCTAGAACAGATTGGAAACACAACAGTACAGAAAAATATTGGCTTGATATTTGACTTACCAATTCTCTCAATTGGCTCGGTCTCGGTGCACGGCATGCTGAAGTCTCCAGTGCCATTGATGTTGATGCCAGCCACTCTGAAGCAGTACTTCTTGCTTGCAGAGAGGCCGGTCACCACATACTCCGTACCCCTCAAGGTCTTCTCATGGGCCTTGGTCCATTCCTCTGCTCCAACTTCCTGCATCTCCAGGATGTAGCCAATGACTTCGGCTCCTCCATCCTCCACAGGGCGGGACCAAACCAGGCTGATGCTGTCAGCGTGGGTGTCGGTGATACGAGGGATAGAAGGAGGAGCGGGGGTACCTGAAAGAGAAGAATACAGGACTGAATATCAATATATCTGTGATATTGCCAAATTTGAATATTTTATTTAAGTGTTAATGGATATGAGTACCCTTTAATTGTTGCACAAGAGACATCTAAATCAGATTTATTTAATTTAATTTAATCTTATTCTATGGTTATGGTTCTATTAAATGGTGCAATTACAAGTAATTGTAGGTATTTAGGTATAAACAAACTGGAGACTTACATGTAGGCACTCTGCAAACAACATAGAGGGAAACCTCGCTGGCTTCGCTCTCTCCAGCCTTGTTGATAGCAGTCACTCTGAACTGGTAGATGTTGCCCTCGGTCAAACCGGTCACCTTCAGTGTAGTATTCAGGTGGGCTCCATCTCTGTTCACTTTCACCCAGCGGGCACTCTTTCTCTCACGTCTCTCTACCAGGTAGTGGATTATTTCACTGCCGCCATCGCTCTCTGGCTTCAGCCACTCGATGGTGGCAAAGTCCTTTCCTGATGCTAGGATCTCTGGAGCACCTGGAGGAGATGTCACAGCTAAAGAAAGATAGAGAGGTTGGCCATTAGAAGGTTAATGCAATTATACAGAGAAAGCTTTACTGACCCTTATGAATAGTCATTTGTGGTTGCAGTTGCAAAGATCCCTAATATTGGATCTTTGTGTGCTATGGTTTATACTTTTATTTTTATTTTGTACGTTAAAGCACTTTACTCTAATAGTAAAGTAGTGATAACCCATTTCAACACTTAAATTACATACTTCAGCCAGTAAAAATATGATATCATAACTACCATCAAAGAGCTGTACTTACTGAATGTGTTTCTTGCAATCATGGGCTCTGACTGGAGGTAGACTCCAGATCCATACTTGTTGACTCCCCTGACTCTGAACAGGTACTCTGTGTTTTTAAACAGTCTGGTAATGTTGCAGGTCAGCTCCTTGCACTCAGCATCCATGACGACCCAGTTGAGCCTGTTGGTGTCACGCCTCTCCACGATGTAGTAGGTCACTTCGTCACCTCCATCCTCAAGAGGAGGCTTCCAGCTCAGCATGCAGGACTCCTCAGTAATTTTGCTGATTTCAATGCTGCCCTCACACACTCCAGGGGTATCTGGAAAAGGCATGCACTTTGTCACTTTGAATAAGAACATCAACTAAACACCTCAGGTTTTATAGGTAAGAAATTTAATAAAAGCAATTCCTGAAAAAAATACTGACTCATCACACTCACCAAGCACTTTGACATTGACCTCAGCAGTCTTGGTTCCACTGACATTCCTGACGGTGAGGATGTATTTTCCAGTATCATCTCTGTCACAGAACTTGATGATGGCCATGGCCCTGGTGGGGGTGTACTGCAGGTGGTACTTCTCACACAGCTCCAGTTCCTTGTTTCCCTTGGACCAGGAGGCCCTGGGGTCAGGCCTACCTCCCACAGCAGCATCCAGAACCAGGTCTGAACCGGCTCTGACCGTCACTGTGTCGGACAGGAGTTTGCTGTCCAGCTGGGCCTTTGGAGGTTCTATTGGACAGGAAATAAAACATGTTTAATGGGTATTATAATGATTACTTTGATGATAAATGACTCCTTTGTTGTCATCAAGTAAATGAATAGTTTTGGCTATTGTCATCAAGTTATTAAGTTGACTATACAAGTGCATTGCATTGGTTAATTCAACGTTAATTCACTAGCAGAAATGCACAACTTACCGAAGTCAGTCTTGCACTGCACAGAGCCAGTGGACTTGGAGGGCAAGCTGAAGACTTGGTTGGCGTTCTTGGCGATGACTCTGAACTCGTAGGGCTCTCCCTCTCCCAGGGCAGTGACGGTAAAGAAGTTATCTGTCACATTGGTGTAGTTACACTTGAGCCAGCGGCCTTCACCAGTTAGGGTGTACGGCTTACGCTCAATGATGTATCCCATAATGGGACTACCGCCATCGTTCAGTGGAGAAGACCATTTGAGGGAGACGGTGGATCTGGTAACGTTAGTGACTTCAGGTTTACTTGGTGGATCTGATGAGACAGAAACAACAGTTTTGTCAGACAATGACCAGATACCTAATAATAGTGGATAATTAAAATTTGATGACAGGGCACAGTAAAACTTAATAACAATACAATAACATAATACTGTCATTGTCATGATATCAAAACGTGTTAACACTCACCAACAGGGTTCTGAGCTATAGCCCTCTTGGAAGCCTCACTGGCTTTGCTTAGACCAGCGCTGTTCATGGCATAAATTCTGAACTGGTACTCCAGGCCTTCAACCAGACCTTCCACCTTGTAGTAGCACTCAAAGCATGGGATCTTGTTCTCTCTCACCCACAGGATGGTGTTCCTCTCCTTCTTCTCAAGCCAGTAGCCTGTCACCTTGCTGCCACCATCATGGAAGGGCTCCTCCCATTTGATATTCATTGTGTTGGCAGTGACACCGAAGACTGTGGGCCTTGTTGGTGGGCCAGGAGGTGCTGTTATAAAAATCAGATGTGTTGTTGAGTTTAGTCACATATAGTATATGGCAAAACAACAAAACAACTACAGTAGTACATATTTTATTCAGACATTTTAATTACTTTACACAGTATAATATATGACAAATTAATTATGCAGTTTATTGTTGCATCAGTTTTGTTCACTGTAATATGCTTTGATGTAATTGTACTCACTGAATGTATTTTACATCATGTTCTATACTATAGTTGCTCACTGGCAGCTAAAATATACATTATAGCTTTATAGAATTGTACTTACTGAATGGATGCTCAGCGACAATAGTCTCAGACTCAGTGGACTTGCTGACGCCAAACCTGTTTTCAGCGCAGATCCTGAAAGTGTACTGCATGTACTTGGTCAGATGACTGACATGGAGGGATGTACGCTTCACACTGGAGTTGATCAGCTGCCAGGCAGTGGAGCCAGACTCCCGCTTCTCCACAATGTAGTTGGTGATGTCAGTACCACCGTCATCCTCTGGTGGTTCCCAGTTGAGCACGCAGGACTCAGAGGTGATGGAGGAGATCTCGATGGGTCCAGTGGGAGGACTGGGTCTACCAATAATGTTGACTTCAATAGTGAAAGTCTTGGTTCCTGCCACGTTCTCCATAGTCAGGTAGTATTTACCTCCATCTCCTCTCATGGCCTCCTTGACTGAGATGCTGGTTCTGTCCTTGGATACTTTGATAGTGACTCTGTCTGAGCTTTTCAGCCTCATCTCCTCCAGCTTCCAGCTAACCTTAGGAGCAGGTCTGCCGCTAATGGGAACGTCGATGATGAAGGTGTTGCCAGACCTGCATGTGACAAGCTGGTTGGTGATCTCACTGAGGTCAGCAGCAGGTTCAATGTGAGGCTCCTTGACCAGCACAGAGGCCAGAGTTTCCCTGGCTTGGCTGAAGCCAGCTTCATTCTTGGCCTTCACACGGAAGTCATACTCATCACCCATGTTAAGCTTTTCAACCACATAAATAAGGTTCTTGGTGTTTCCAACCACCATCCATTTGTCTGTACCCTTGGGTTTAGCCTCAATAACAAAACACTGGATCCGACTGCCACCGTCGTGTTCTGGTTTCAGCCAGCACAGAGACACGGAGTTGTCTGTAGTGTCCAGGACATCCAGTCTCTTTGGAGATGCTGGCTCTGCTGTGGCAATGATGGGCTCAGTCAGCTCAAAGGACTCACCAAGACCATGCTGGTTCTCAGCTGAGACTCTGAAGAAGTATGGCACTCCCTCCAGCAGGTCCTGGATCTTGATCATCTGCTGAGTGCATTTACCACCAGACTGCTGCCAAGTGCGGCGGCTTGCCTCGCGCCTCTCTACAATGTAGTGATGGATGCGGGCTCCACCGTCATTGAGAGGAGGCTCCCAGATCAGTGTAACCGAGCCTCTGGACACCTCCTTGAAGGCAACAGCCTGTGGAGGTCCAGGGGTGTCCATCACCTTCACAGTGAAAGAGATGGCCTTGCTGCCACTGGTATTCTCCAGGGTAACTGTGTATTTGCCCGAGTCATTTCTGGTGCAGTTTTCAATGGCTATCGAACTGTACCCATCTGTAGTGGCAATCTCTGACATGACACCCAGCTCTCCATCCTCCTTCACCCATGTGGCTGTGGGAATGGGCTTTCCTCTGAAGTGGATGCCCAGACAAACTGACCCTCCAGCCTTGATGATATGTGTCTGCTTGAAGCTGGCATCAATATCCACCTGTGGTGGTGTTAGTCTGTCCACAGCCTGAGCAGGCTCTGGAGCCTCTTGTGCCTCGCCCTTACCCACATGATTGACAGCTGCGACACGGAACTTGTACTCAGCATCCGTCTCCAGACCAGTCACCACGTAGGTCGTTTCTGCCACTAGCACCTCATTGACTCGCTTCCATTCCTCCTCTTTTGCCTTCACCATCTCAATGATGTAGCCCAGGATCTCCATACCTCCGTCGTCCATAGGCCTGGTCCATTCCAGGCTGATGGAAGTGTTGGTGGAGTCAGACACACAGACCACAGAAGGAGCACAGGGGATATCCTTGGGCTCGGCAGCCTTGATAGACAAGGAGATGTTGCTGGGAGCTCCCATACCAGCATCATTCATGGCCATGACACGGAACTCATACTCCATATCCTCTGTCAGGTTGAGCACCTTGTGAGCACATTCGATGATGGGCTTCTTGGTAATCACCTTGTAGAAGCGAACAGTCTTCTTCTCACGCTTCTCCAGGATGTAGTACTGGATGGGGTTTCCTCCATCAGATGTGGGAGCAGTCCAAGCCAGGGTGATGCTCTCTCCTGTCACCTCGGTGGCATCAGGAGTACCTGGAGCATCAGGAGTAGCTAGGGGAAACAGTGACAGTTTGGTTAGATGCAATGTGTGCAATGATTAGAAAAGGAAACTAATGTGGAAATGTCACATTTCTTTTGTCTCCAATATTTATATGATTGTGCAACTAATTTTCAGATTCTGTGTGCAGATTCAGTGTGAGTGGTATTTGAAACTGCTCTAACATACGTATCTGGAGATGACTGCCGTGTAGAGATCACCTGTTAAGAAAATGTATTGAACTTGTGCTAGTAACCAAATCAACAGGGTCATATTCAGCTTTCCACTTACTGTATTGCATCTGTGCAATGATGGGGCTGGATTCCAAAGGTCTGCCCACTCCAAACTTGTTGACAGCGGAGACTCTGAACTGGTACTCATTGGTCTTGATGAGCTTGGTGGCATTGAAGGTACACTTCTTGCAATCATCACACACCAAGGCCCAAGAGATCTTGGAAGTCTCACGCTTCTCAATGAGGTAGTGGGAAATTTCAGAGCAGCCGTCATTCTCTGGTGGGTTCCAGGACAGAGTGCACTTGCCCTCGGAGATGTTGTTGAAAGTGATAGGTCCCACTGGCTCCCCAGGGGTGTCTGCATCACAGGGGGAAAGAACAAAAATTAAAAAATGAATAGATCTGTCTTACAACAGTAAGGACAACAAAAGTATTGAGAAGTTGATTAATTTACTCTTTATTTCATTAATCTTATGTCTTAGTAAAAAGTACTGTGATATGAACAGAAACCTGACAAAACTGCACACCTTGGACTTGCACAGTGATATTCTCCTTCTTGGTTCCAGAGCCATTAGTGGCCTCTACAGTGTACAGGCCACGGTGTGTACGGTCAGAATCCCTGACAAACAGAGTGCTGGATCCAGCCACATTGATGATGTCCATCATTTTCTTGGTAATCTCCACACTGTCTCTGTACCAGATGACTTTGGGAACAGGGCGGCCAGTGACGGTCACCTTCAGCCTGATGTTGTCTCCTGCCTTGACTGTCAAACCCTCAAAGTACTCGGGGCCAAACTCAATATTTGGAGCAGCTGGATTGGAGGAGAAAATGGTGACAACTTAGAATCAGTTTTATCTGTGTTTAGTATAGTTTTTAGTTTAGTTTTTTCATTTCCCAGGAAGATAGGCTAATAGCTACAGTAGTTAACATCTATTGTTCTAATGAATTTCAACCAAGATCCAAAAAGATATTGTAAAGCAAGAACATTTTAAAAATAATATATACAAGATTCCAGTGTTATTAAGAGGCCATTAAGTCTTTTTTAACCTTTATTTATCCAGGGAAAGTCAACTGAGCACACTTGCCCTTTTCCAGCGATGCCCTGCTACACAGTTACACATATTCACATATTCACCCCTGCCCGACCACTTCGCTCTGCCGCCTTGAGGCGACTGGTTGCCCCATCACTCAGAGGCCCCTGTGGCCAATCTACACGGTCACAGCTCTTTTCTGTTCTGGCCCAACAGTGGTGGAATGAATTCCCCATTGATGTCAGGACAGCAGAGTCACTACCCATCTTTCGCCGCAGGCTGAAAACCCACCTCTTCAAGAAATACTACCCCGACCCTTCCTCTTAGCACTTGCTTATTTGCTTCACTTATTTCCCTCATTTGTTTAATAAAAAGTAGAGAGACAACTTAATGCACTTTTACCTTAGCACTGGTTCTGCTCTTCGATGCTTGTTTAGGAAGGAAATGCTCTTATGATTTCTAGTGACTAGTAGTTCTCTTGCCTGCCTACCTTGAATGCACTTACTGTAAGTCGCTTTGAATAAAAGCGTCTGCTAAATGACTGTAATCTTATGTAATGTAATTCACCCTATGGAACTATACAGTACAACAGTCTTCTACTGTTGCAGTCACAAGCCCACTTCTCTAACCTCTAGGCTACATCACTCACCGTTCTCATTTCTGACCACAATAAAGCCAGATGAGTTGGAAGGGGGGCTGACAATGCCAATAGCATTCCTGGCAATTACTCTGAACTCGTAGCGCTCATTCATTGCCAGGCCAGTGACAGTATACTGGCAGTCATGCACATTAGTCAAGTTGGCCTTGAACCAGCGGCCTTGTCCTTGGCGTTTCTCAATGTTGTAGGCGGTAATCTTGCTGCCTCCATCATGTTTGGGTGCATCCCATTTCAGTGTCACTGAGTCAATAGTCACATCAACATAGTCAGGCTGGCCAGGAGGATCTGAAAAACATGAGATTTATCATCTGAATTATTTTTACCATAGTGAAAATGGAAACTACATATAGCTCAGCATTTCTGAACAGCACTCATTTCAAGTGTTTTACAGAAATATATATTAGCAGTATAATGTGTGAATAGAATAAATTAAAAGGATGTGTTGTAGTCAGTATTCATAATGGTCTGACCCAGTACTCACCAACAGGAGAGACGGCCATGGTTGGCTTGCTGTCATCACTCATGCGGCTGAAGCCAGCATCATTCTGGGCATAGACTCTGAATGAGTACTCCAGGCCCTCAATCAGGCCCAAGATCCTGTACTCCCTGTTAGTTACCAGCATAGTGTTGACCTTCTGCCACATGATACTATTCTTCTCCTTCTTCTCCACATGGAAGCCCTGGATGGGGGTGCCACCATCGTAAATGGGCTGCTCCCACTGGATTGTCATGCCGTCATTGGTGACATTGTACACGACGGGCTTGCCTGGCGGGCCTGGAGGCCGGAACTGGTGCTTGGCAATGACCATCTGTGAAACCAGAGGCTCACTGACACCATACCTGTTCTCAGCACATACTCTGAACTGGTACTGGATACCCTTGATCAGGTTGGGGACCTTGAACTGAGTTCCCTGTACACTAGAGCAGGCCATCTTCCAGTCAGGTTGGGAGGTGTCACGCTTCTCCACTGAGTAGCAGGTGATATTTCCACCGCCGTCATCATTGGGTTCTTCCCAGGAAATCATGATGCTCTCAGCTCTCACCTCATCTAGGCAAATGGGCCCAACAGGCTTTGATGGCGGTCCAAGAGTGATGACCTGGATGTGGAAGGACCTCCTGTTAACTTTGTTGTCAAGGGTCAGGGTGTATTTACCCTCATTGTCCTTCCTCACATTCTTGATCATTAGAGTGGCTTTGCTCTCTGTCTTCTTGAAGCGGATTTGGTCGCTCTCCTTCAGAGGTAGATTGTCTTTCAACCACAGAATGGCTGGTCTAGGCTTGCCCTTGTATGGCAGCTCAATGTGCACATTGTGACCAAGGCGAACATTGAGGGTGCCATCTGGGTAATCTGCCAGGCAGGCCTCTGGTGTGATAATGTAGTCAATCACCTTTATAGGCCCAACCTCAACAAAGTCACCCTGTCCCTTCTCATTCCTGGTGGCAACTCTGAAGAACATGTTTGAGTGCTCCTTAAGGTTCTTGACTTCAAACTCACAGTGTTTGCTAGTTCCTCCCAATGACCATTGCTCCTCATCTTTGAACCTCTTCTCGATGACATAGTCAGAAATGATGCTGCCGCCATCATAATCAGGCTTCAGCCACTGTAGAGTGACAGAGGTCTTGGATGAATCCTTCATAGACACCTCCTTGACAGGTCCTGGGGTCTCTGTAGCCTTCACTGGCTCAGCTGTGTCACATGGATCACCAACACCATTTTCATTCTCTGCTGACACACGGAAGAAGTAGGATGTCTTCTCTGAGAGGTCTTCAATGGTGTATGTTGTGTCAGTGCATTTGTTTGTCACAGCAGAGTAGACTCTCTTGGAGGAGTCTCTCTTCTCAATGATGAAGTTTGTGATCTCGGCACCACCATCAAGGAGTGGAGGTTCCCAGCAAAGAGTGACCTTTCCACGTGTCACGTCCCTCAGTACCAGGTTCCTGCATTGAGCTGGAGTGTCCTGGACTTTCACGGACAGGGTCAGTGTTTTGGCCTCTCCCACACCGTTCTCAATCTTGACTGTGTACTTGCCAGTGTCGAGCCTGGTCACCTCACGCATAACAAGGACTGAGGTAGTGTCGGAGTGGTGGAACTCATATTTGGGGTCGTTGTTGATGCATTCCTCTCCCTTGCTCCAGGAGGTGGTGGGAGTGGGCCTGCCCTTTAGAGGAACAGACAGCTCCACGTCCTTGCCTGCCTTCACAATGTAATGAGTTCTCAAGGCCACATCTGGGTCGACCTGGGCCTCCTCTGTAAAAATCACCAAAAATATACAAGGTCATACAAACATTTATCCGTAGGTGTATGAATTATGTGTTTTTGTCATGAAGTGTGGTTATCATTCACTGACACCTCTAAGAAAAGAAAAAAACTTGTGTCATCAAGCATTGCCTATGCTTCAGGAAATGTGAAGTGTGTTTGATCTACCCAGAATATCCTTAGCCTGTACAGGCTCGGTCATCTCTAGGGGCTCTCCCTGGCCAGTACAGTTAACAGCAGACACTCTAAAGAAGTAGTTGACATCTGGCTTCAGGTCATGGACTGTGTACTCTGTCGTCTTGACCTCTCCCCTGGAAGTAATGAGGGCCCATTCTTCCTTTCCATCAACCAGCTTTTCCACCATGTAGCTGGTGACCTCACTGCCTCCATCCCATTCAGGCTTGGACCAGCCCAGGGTAATGGAGGTCTTGGTGGAATCGACCACCTTTAGCTTGCAAGGCTCATCTGGTGTATCTGATGAGATGAACATATAAGTTAGGTACAGTGTACATGTCAAAGTTCTAGGAGAGGTCATAGTCTCCAGGTTTCAGTAGTTTTCTGTATGGATATGTAAAGGCAGAGCCTGAAATATTTTCTGTAAATACAAGACTTCAAACTTAGGCCTATCCACTGACTTAAAATATACAGTTAAATAACCAGCAAGAAAGAATATCACTATAAAGCACAAGAAAATCTAGTAAATGAATCTGCATCGGTTTGTTTGGTTCCAAAAATCAAATCAAATCAAATTTTATTGGTATAGCCCTTAATCACCATTATAGTCTCAAAGGGCTTCACAGTGCCCAAAGTGTGAAAACAATAAATGGTTAGTTCACGACACCCCCAACCTTGGACCCTCACAGAGGACAAGGAAAAACTCAAGTATAATGTTCTGCTTAGCTTATTCTTGTAGTAGGAAATTTGAATAGGTTGGGCTATCACTGCACTTACCAACTGGGTCAGCAGCCTTATAGTAGTCAGACACATCAGAGAGTGGTCCTTCTCCAGCCTTATTGATGGCACAGACACGATACTGGTACTCATTTCCTTCTGTCAGGTGGTAGACAGTTTGTTTGATGTCAGTGATGGGATCTTTGTAAACTCTAATCCAGCGCAGGCTCTTTTTGTCACGTCTCTCCAGGTAGTAGCCAGTAATGGCACTGCCTCCATCTATTCCTGGTTTGTCCCATTCAACAACCATGGTGGATTTGGTGATAGTGTTCACCTCAGGAGTACGAGGCTGCCCAGGAGTTACTATGGAAATGAATCAGAAACATGTTAAGGAAATGCAAAGCACACAATAATATGAACAATGTCCACAAAAGTGAAAAAAACAAGTGAAAATGTTCTCATTAACAAACCATTAGCAAAAAGTAGAATGCAGTGGAGAACTTGTTTGGTGTTTATTAACGCAATACATATATATAAAATCTGCTTCATATTAGTCCATAGAGTGACATATTTACAATTAATATTTAGTCATAATATTCTACTATCCATACTATTCTAAAGGTTCATTTTGTAGCTTGACATACAAACCACTTACCAAAGGCATTTTTGGCAATGACTGGCTCAGACTCCAGAGGATCTCCAACTCCGTACTTGCTGACACCCATGACGCGGAAGACATACTCGTTTCCTCGCACCAATTTGCCAACACTGATGTGGGTCTGCTCCAGCTTGTCTGAGACTGTGGACCAGACCACTCGGCTGGTCTCACGCTTCTCAACAATGTAGTGAGTCACCTTGGAACCACCCTGGTCAGCCTCAGGCACAGGCTGCCAGCTCAAGATGATATTGTCTGCTGTGATGGAGTTGAAGGTGATGTTGCCAGCTGGGGATCCAGGTTTGTCTAGAGAGGGTAACAAAATAGAGCACAAGAAAACACAAATATAGGGATGATGCGAGATTGCATTAAATAAAAACATCTGTTCAAATTGATTTACAAAATGAGATGAATATGATGTGGCAAAAAATTGTTCATACCAAGGATTTCAATCCTGATGGAAGCAGATGCTGAACCCAGAATATTCTTGATCTTGATCTCATATGTGCCTGTGTTGAGGCGAGTTGCATCCTTGATCAAGACACCAGTGGAATCAGTTGTGCTCTCAACAGACACTGTAGAGGTGGTCACCAGCTCCTTTCCATCCTTGAACCACTCAGTGGTTGGCAGAGGCTTGGCAATCATCCCTACTCTAAGCTTAACAGAAGTTCCAGCCTTGTATTGAACCACATCCAGATACTCTGGGGGCAGGTCAATAGCTGGGGCACCTGACAGATGATAGATAATATCAGAAACAAATAAAAAAAAATCCACTGTCAACCAGACAGTTCCTTTAAGTATGGATAAAAAAAATGATAACTTACCGCATGAATCAACGCAAGTGACTGGGCCAGCAATAAGAGATGGGTTGCTGACTGACCCAACAGCATTCTTTGCGTAGACTCTGAACTCATAAGACTCGTCCTGGTTAAGTCCAAATACAGTGAAGCCCATCTCAATTATGTTAGTGAAGTTAGCCTTCACCCATCTGCCATTGGGAACTTCTCTCCTCTCCATGCTGTAGCCGGTAATCTTGCTGCCACCATCGTATGGAGGCCTCTGCCAGGCCAGGCTGACAGAGTTCTTAGTGACCTCTGTGACCCGGACGTTGGCTGGGGGCTCTGGAAAATAAACATTGAAGATGACAAAAGAAAGTAAAAAGTAAATACATGATTAAGTGAAGAGATTTTCTCATTGTGATATTTTAATTTACATAATTCAAGGCTGGGATCACCTCCAAATTGTATTGTAAATTATTGCTCAGTGCAAATTTAGTGTGACTCATTTATTTTGATTGAATTTACTTATTTTAATTGAATTTCCGTAAATTCACCTGAGCTCACCTTTAACTAGCTATTAAACCTAAAATGAAACTGCTAAACCAATATTTTAAATGACCACACCTCAGCAGACATTGATAACTTGGATGTGGAGATCCAAAACTAAATACTTACCACAGGCATCAATAGCCAGCACCTCCTCAGATGTTTTGCTGATCTTTCCAATACCAGCTGCGTTCTCAGCTGCCACCTTGAACTCGTAGATGAGGCCAGGGCAGATGTTGGTGACCCTCCACTGGGTTGCTGGGATGACTGTCTTGTTGACCTTCTGCCAGAGGATGCTGCTCCTCTCCTTCATCTGAAGGTGGTATCCAATCACAGGGTTTCCACCATCAGCCACTGGTTCATGCCAGCAGACAGTCAAGCTCTCTCTGGATATGAAGCTGACCCATGGTGTGGATGGAGGTCCAGGGATGGCTTGAATGGACAAAATTACATTTGTTAGTAATGCTGATTATTCAGAAAGATTCACCAAATTGTCACAATCAGTGGGCATTTGGATCAAATTTGACAGAGGTAAAAGTTGATAGGTAGATTATTTTTCCCCCCACATTTTGCTCTAAATTCATACCAACAGGGACTTTTCAATATTATCAGATAATATTCCATCCTTCATGCCACCTTAAATAACCCTAACCCTTGGTGTAACTTGAATATGTTTCTCGCTGTATCTGTATCTCTCTGTTAAGAGATTGAATGAATAGTTATTTCTCCACAACACAGGGTAAAGGATCAGGATCACTACAGTTACTCTATTAAAATGCATTAAAATAAATTGGCTTACTGTATGGAAGCTTGATTGTGATTGGTTTGGTGTCAATGTGGTCGCTGATGCCATAGCGATTCTCAGCCTTGATTCTGAACTGATACTCCTCTCCCTTAGTCAGCTTGGTCACCTTAATTGCGCTTCTGGCAATGCTAGTGGAAACCTCTGTCCAAGAGGGAGTGCTGGTCTCACGCTTGAGGACTACGTAGTTAGTAACAGGGCTGCCGCCGTCGTACTCAGGTGGAGCCCATTTCAGACGTACTGTGGTTTCTCCAACCTCTCCGACTTCGACTGGGCCAACAGGAGGTCCAGGTCTGTCCAGCACAACGAAGATGATGGAGATCTTGGTGGTACCGCCCACATTGGAGGCAGTGACTTCATATTTGCCAGCATCGCTTGCAATGCTCTCGTTCAGGGTGATGATGAGGCTCTCTGGGGTTACCTCCATCAGCAGCCTCTTGGATCCCTTGATGACAACATTGTTCTTAGACATGGTCACTTTAGCCATGGGCCTGCCGGTGAGAGGAATCTCAAAGGTCAGGTTGGAGCCTGCTCTCACATAAACTGTGTTCTTGGGGTAATTCTTCATGTTGAACTCTGGAGCCTCTGTTGAAAGAAAAATGACAGTAATGCGATCAGTAATGTTACCCTAAAACTAGTTCCCCTAGCTTTTGATGGAAAAATCATATTACTTGGGGTCAAAAAGCGTTTTTTGCAATATTCCATGACCTTTAAATATACATTTTCATGAAATGGAGACATTTTCAGCTATCATTTACGATGTATTTCTTTTGATGGATCAACAAATCCATCAACAGAAATAAGCTATCTTTACATTACACTATTACTTTACTATTACACTAACTATAACTACGTATGACCAACTATTTGCCTAATAAGTAATAATAATAAAAAAGAATAGGCCTATAAGCTGTCACAATAATTCAATAATTCATGCTAAAAAATCAGCTGCATTTGAGTGAATAAAACAAATTCAAGTAAATTAAATAACTCCATAACCACATAATAAAGTATATAGGATACAGTTGCAAATATGGAAATGTCATATTTCTTTAATCTCTAGATTATGATTCAAATTGCTTAAGCCATGCCCTATATAACCTATTAATCAAAGGTTAATATTGTAACCAATCAGAACTATTATCATGGTTAACATACAGTACATAAAGTATGGAAAATGACATCATACCTCAGCTGCTTAACCCTGGACATAAAGTACTGAAATAACAATATGATCAGCTGTAGAACTGCAGCATGCTGTAGGCATTTCCCTACTTATGACTTATCATCTATGTATGGTGAAAAGTGGAACTCTGACGGGAGTGGGAGTGACTTAAGGCTCCTTCAGTGACTTCTAGATGTGACTATATGCAACTGTACACAACATTTTTGATGATTTTCTGCATAATTGTGTGACTTTACCATTTTTACCATAGCATAGTCCATGTTCTGTGATGCAACCTGTTTCATGTGAAAAATTACATGATTGGAGAATCGTGGTAAAGCTAGAGATCATACCGTGTATTTCCTTGACAACAACAGGTACAATCATCTCCTTTGGTTCGCTGAGTCCAGCATGGTTCTCAGCACGGACTCTGAAGAAGTACTCAGCACCCTCTCTCAGGCTCTTGATGGTATGAGTCATGGTCCTCACAGTGGCACACTTCACCCACTTGGTCTGTCCTTTCTCCACGGCATCAATGAGGTAACCAGTCACTCTGCTCCCGCCATCGTATTCTGGTCTGGTCCATGAAATTGTAATGCTGTCCTTGGTAACATCTGCAACTCCAAGTCTTATGGGTGGGCTTGGAACCTCTGTAAAGTAGACAGATATAGCATTTTAACAAGTTTTAAGAAAATGCAGAAGATTGCAAAGGGTCACATTTTGAATTAAGTATTATTATTAAAAATATTATAAAAAATATATTTTTTTTCAACTTAATATGTTTTACCTGTAATCTTTGTGCCACTCTTGGCCTCCTGAGGGACACCCACTCCGTACTCATTTTCTCCAATAACTCTGAAATAATAGATGGCTCCCTCCTGCAAATCTTCCACTTTGTATGTCAGCATGCGGCAGTTGCTGGTCACAGTCACCCAGGCCTTCTTACTAGCTTCACGTTTCTCAACATGGTAGGCTTTCACTGCATCACCACCATCATTCTCAGGAACTTCCCAAGTAAGGGTTGCAGAGTCCCTGGTCACTGCTGTAACCTTCACATTGACGGGGGGTCCAGGAGAGTCGAGCACCTTGACGACCAGGGGCAGTGTTGCTGTTCCCAACGGTGACTCAATGGTGACAGAATACTCTCCAGAGTCATTTCTTGTTGACTTCTCAATGGTCAGTGAAGTGCTGGATTCTGTTGATTCAATGGTTCCTCTAACCTTGAGATCAACGCCCTCCTTAGCCCATGCCACTGATGGCACGGGTTTGCCCTTGAATGGTACATTCAGACTGAATGCCATGCCATGCTTGATGACAAGTGTCTTGCGCATGTCAGTGTCAATATCGAATGATGGCTCTGCAGTTCTGTCCATCACCACAGCGGCATCTGAGTACAAGCTACGCATACTGCTGCCAACCTTGTTGATTGCCTTAACACAGAATTCATATTCTGCATCTGTCTTCAGTCCAGTGATTGTGAACTCTAGACTCTTGGTGAGAGGAATGGCTTCAACCCATCTTGCTAGCTCTTCGTGTGATTCAGGCACTTCCTCTTCCTCCTCATACTCTTCCTCTTCTCTTTCCTCCACCTCTGGTTCTGGTTTGCGGATGTAGTCTCTGTATTCTACATTGTATCCGAGGATGGGAGTGCCACCATCGGACGTTGATGGTTTCCAGACAATGGTCACACTGTCCTTGGTTGAATTGAAAATCTTTGGCTTGGTTGGGCGTGAAGGAACAACCAGAGCATCTTCCGCTCTGAATGATGCAGACGGGTCACTTGAAGGACTCAGGCCAGCAGCATTCTCAGCATAGACTCTGAAGTCATACTCACAACCCTTGCGCAGTTTAGTTGCTACTGTGGTGCATTCAACCACTGGCTCTTTGTTCACACGGACCCAGCGCATGCCTGTCTTCTCACGACGCTCAATTATGTATCCTGTGATGGGACTGCCTCCATCACTGGCTGGTTTGCACCAAGTGAGGGTCATTGAATCCCCAGTTGCAGCAGTGACCTCAACACTAGTAGGAGCAGAGGTAAATGTGTATGGATCTGTAACCTTTACAGCGTCACTCACCAAGGGCTCACCAAGTCCATGCTTGTTGACAGCCAAAACCCTGAAGATATACTCGTTGCCCTTGAGCAGTCCTCTGACCTTGTAATGTGTTTTTGTGAGGTCTCCCTTCACCAATGTCCATGCCAGGCGGCTGGTCTCACGCTTCTCGAGAATATAATGTGTGATCTCAGCACCACCAGCCTCCTGAGGTGGACCCCATGACAGAGTGCACTCTTCGACTGTGAGACCTGTGATCTGCAAAGGTCCTGCTGAGGGCCCTGGCTTAGCAAGTATCACACAGTTGACTGGCATGGTGACTGTTCCGGCAATGTTCTGCAGAGTCAGGGCATACTGGCCAGAATCTCTTCTGATGCAATCCTTCACAATGACAGAGGTGCTGGTGTCTGTTGAAACAATTTGAATTCTGGCTCTCAGCTCAATCTCCTTGCCATCCTTGGTCCAGGAAATGACAGGAGCAGGGCGTCCAGCAAGGTCAGCATTGATCTTTAGGGTTTCTCCTGCCTTCACTACCACTGTGTCTCTAAACTTGACGTCCATCATGATGCGTGGTGGGTCTACATCATCCTTGACAGTGATGGAGCCAGTGTTGTCAGATGGCTCGCTGAACAGTCCAGCTGTGTTCTTAGCAATGATGCGGAAATCATACTGGCTGTTCTCTGTGAGGCCTGTCACATCATAGTAGGTCTCTGGCACATTGGTGAAGTTGCACCTTGTCCAGCGACCTTCAGGGAGGTCTCTGCGTTCAATGATGTAGCCAGAAACTTTGGCTCCACCGTCATACTCGGGTTTAGCCCAAGACAGGGAGACAGATGTCCTGGTAACAGCGGTGACCACAGGTGTGCCTGGAGGATCGCATGGATCTCTGGCTGCCACAGCTTCGCAGGCCTTGCTGCATTTACCAATACCAGCAATGTTCTCGGCATAAACGCGGTACTCATACATCATACCCTCCTCTATGCCATTGACTTTGTATTCTGTGTCTTTGATCATGCCTCTGTTCATCTTTGTCCACAATATGCTAGAACGCTCCTTCCTCTCCAGATGGTAGCCCAGAACAGTACTACCTCCATCACTGACAGGCTCATTCCACGTCACCACCATATAGGACTTAGTGGCCAGCTTTACTATAGGAGTGGAAGGAGGACCAGGTTGCTTGAAGTTGTATTGGGCAGTGATTCCAGGCGAATCCAGATACATACTCTTTCCATAACGGTTAACAGCATAGATGCGGAACTGGTACTCTGCTCCATGTGTCAGACGGCTGGCCTTGAAAGCTGTTCTGGCAACATTGCTTGCTACCATCTGCCATTCTTGTGTGTTTGTGTCTCTCTTCTCCACTATATAGCTACTGATGGAACAGCCACCGTCATAATCTGGTAGAGACCAGGACAGTGTGATGCTGTCTGAGGTCACAGCATCCACCTTAATAGTTTTAGGTGGACCTGGTTTATCAAGGACAACAACTCCAATATCTGCTGTGATTGTGCCAGCTGTGTTGGCCAGGGTGATCTCATATTTGCCAACATGCTCTCTGCCTGCCTCCTTGATGGCAATCTTGGATGATGTTGCAGTGTTCAAAATGGTAACTGATGAGGTTTGCTTCAGAGGAAGGCCATCCTTCTTCCATGATACAACAGGCTTAGGCCTGCCTCTCACTGGGATCTCAACAGTGAGGTCATCTCCAGCCTTCACACTGTATGTGGTGAAGAGCAAGTTGACAGAGGGCTCAATTGCAATATCCTTTGCAACCGCAGGCACTCCAAGATCCTTAGGCTCACTCTTTCCCTTCTCATTGACTGCAACAACTCTGAATGAATAGGTTTCATTTGGAGTCAGATTAGGAATAGTTGCTTCGGGCACCTTGACTGTACATGCTGTACCCCACTTATCACCACTCTTAGGCTTGAACTCTACATTGTAGCACATGACTTTGCTTCCACCATCATGAGCAGGCTTCTCCCATGCAAGTGACACGCTGGTCTTTGTGACATCAGTGAGAGTAACTTTGCTCGGTGGCAGAGGCACCTCAGACACTTTGACTTCTTTGGTTTCAACCATCTGTCCTTGGCCATATTCATTAACAGCACAGACTCTGAAGTAGAACATTCCACCCTCAGGCAGCTCTTCAATCTTGAATGAGTTGGCTGTGCAATTTGTGGTCACAGTCGTGTAGGCCTTCCTGACAGACTCTCTCTTCTCGACAATGTAGTTTGTAATTTTAGCACCACCATCAGTGAGTGGGGTATCCCAGGAAAGAGTCACTGAGTCCTTCTTCACTTTCTTGACAGCAAAGTTCTGTGGTGTACTTGGTGTATCCAGAATTTTGACAGCAACAGTGGCAGATTTGATACCACTGCTGTTCTCCAGGGTCAGTGAGTATTTTCCACTGTCGAAGCGGTTGACATTATCAATGACAAGCATAGTGTATGAACTAGTGGCTTCAATCACAGCACGCTCAGTGAGAACACCCTCCACCTTCTCCCATTTCACAGCAGGTTCGGGCCTCCCTCTGATGGTGACAAATAGACGCAGCGTTCCACCAGCACGAAGAGATACCACCTTTCTGAGGTCAGCATCCAGCTCAATCTCTGGTGCCTCCACCTTTTCAGACAGGACCACGGTGCCATGTACATTAGCAGCCTCTCCCACTCCCTCTGAGTTGATGGCACAGACACGGAACTGGTACTCTTTACCCTCCTTAACGTCTGTGATAGTTAGTTTAGTGGCTTGAATGCCAGTCGGTGGAGTGCACATGGTCCATTCTTTCTCAGCTGGTGCTTCTATGGCTGGTGCTACTTCTGCCTCCTCTGCTGGTTCTGGCATTGGTGTATACTCCCTCATTTCCACAATGTAGCCCTTGATATAGGCACCACCATCAGAGTTGGGTTTGCCCCAGGATAGAGACACAGACGACTTGGTGTAGTCTGTCACCTTAGGATGGTGTGGAGGTCCAGGTGGTGTGGTGGCATCACATGCTCTGTAGAACAGGGATAGTTCACTAAGGTCTCCCATTCCAGCCTCATTTTCAGCAGCGACACGGAACTCATAAAAGTGATCTGTCATGAGACCTGTGACCTTGAAGTGGGTGTCAGTCAGCTTCTGCCTGTTGCACTTGGTCCACCTCACCCCATCCTTGTCACGCTTCTCAAGGTGGTAGCCATCAATGGCAGCTCCGCCAGTTTGCTCTGGTGCAGTCCATGACAGCACTATACAGTCTTTTGTGATTAAACTTGCCTCTGGGGTTCCAGGGGCACTAGGTGGCTTGTATGGATTGCGTGCAATGATGGGTTCTGTCTCCAGATAATCACCAACACCATATTTGTTGACTGCCCTAACTCTGAAAATGTATTCATTTCCAGCCATCAAGTTGGTTACTTTGTAGTTCAGCGCTTGGATGTTGGGTGCAGCCACTGTCCAGGACAACCTGCTGGTCTCTCTCTTCTCCAGGATGTAGTGAGTGATGTTAGCTCCACCATCCAGAGTTGGCTCAGACCAGGAAAGGAAGCACTTGTCAGCCATGACTTCAGCCACCTTGATAAGTCCAGTGGGAGGACCTGGTTTATCCAGGACCTTAACAGTGATGGGGAAGGTCTTTACACCACCCAGGTTTTTGAGGCAGAGGTCATAGTGGCCACTATCCAACTTGGTGACATCCTTGAAAATTATGGCTGCACGTTTCTGTGTGTTTTTCACTTCAATGCGCAGAGCCTTGTCCATCTCCTTGCCCTCCTTCAGCCAGAGAACATCAGGAACTGGTTTGCCATAAATGTCTGCATCAAGGAGTAGATTATCGCCAGCACTAACAACAATGACATCCTTGTATTTGGGATCCATGGAGGCCCTTGGTGGTTCAATCTCATCGGTAGCAGTGATAGGTCCAGAGCTGTCAGATGGCTCACTGAAGACTCCAGCTGCATTTCTGGCAATGACTCTGAATTCATATTGTTCATTCGCTGTCAGTCCAGTGATGGTATATGCAGTCTCAATGATATTAGTGAAGTTCGCTCTTATCCAGCGTCCCTCAGGGGAGGCTAAATCTTTCCTCTCCACCACATATCCATTCACTTTGCTGCCACCATCATATTGAGGCTTGGTCCACTGAATCTTAATAAGGTTCTTAGAAATAGTTACAGCTTCAGGAGCACCAGGAGGATCACAAGGGTCACGAGCAACAAAGGACTCAGACACTTTGCTACATCTGCCAATGCCAACAATATTTTCAGCATAGACCCTAAATTCATATCCAATACCCTCCTCAAGATTGCAGATCTTGAACTGAGTATCAGTAATGAGTGTCTTGTTCAGTTTGTTCCATAGGATGCTGCTTCTCTCCTTGCTTTCCAGATGGTATCCAATAACTGTGCTGCCACCATCATTAACTGGCTCATTCCATTCAATGATCATCATTTCCTTGGTTGCAGACTTGACATATGGTGTTCCTGGAGGCCCAGGTGGTTTGTATGGATACTGCACAACAATTGCCTTGGAGTCCAGAGGCATGCCCTTTCCATATCTGTTTTCAGCTATGATTCTGAACTGGTATTCTGCACCAGTTTTTAGCTTGGTAATTTTGCAAGCTGTCCTAGCAAGCTGTGTGGTGACTGTCTGCCATGTGGTGGTGGTGGTGTCTCTCCTCTCCACTATATAGTTCTTTACCTGGCACCCACCTGTGTACTCAGGAGGCTCCCAGGAGAGATGGACGAAGGTGTTGCTCACCTCAACAACCTTGACTGGACCAATTGGTGGGCCAGGCTTATCAAGAATAATGATGCTCACATCTTCAGTGATTGAGCCAGCAGTATTGGTTGCTGTAATTGTGTATTTGCCAAAGTCCTCTTTGCTTGCCTCTGTAATCTGAATGCCAGTTGTTGTGGAAGTGTTAACCATATTGACTCTGGATGTCACCTTCAGGGACTGACCATCCTTGGCCCATGTGACTCTAGGTTTGGGCCTGCCAAGCACAGGGAATTCCAACTTGAGATCTTTTCCAGCTAATACACTATAAGTGTTGAATTGCATCTTAATGCTAGGCTCGATGGTCATGTCGCTGGCAATGACAGGTGCAGCAAGTGGCCTGGGTTCACTCTTTCCTTTCTCATTGTAAGCAATGATACGGAATAGATATTCTGTTCCAGCAGTGAGGCCTGTGACGGTGCCCTCGCATGTCTTTGTATTTGTTGCAACTCCCCACTTATCTGTGCCCTTAGGTTGCATCTCAATCAGGTAGCCAGCAATCCTACTGCCTCCATCATGCTCAGGTTTCTCCCAGGCCAGAGAGACACTGGCCTTGGTGACATCAGTGAGAAAGACTTTTCCAACAGGCAGAGGCACTTCAGAGGCCTTGGAGGCTGCCTTGGTTTCAACAGCCTGACCGATTCCAGATTCATTCTCTGCCATGACTCTGAAGTAATACATAGCACCCTCAACCAGGTTCTCAACCTTGAATGTTGTCTTGGTGCATTTGGTGGATACATTAGCGTATGCCTTCCTGGTTGATTCACGTTTGTCAATGACATAGTTTTTGATCTTGGAACCTCCGTCAATCAGTGGTGCATCCCAGACAAGAGTGACAGAGTCCTTCTTGATGTCTTTCACGACAAGGTTCAGAGGGGCACCAGGTGTATCCAGGACTTTAACAGCCACAAACTCGGACACAGAGCCACTGCTGTTGGTCAGGGTAAGGGTATATTTCCCTGAGTCGCTCCTGTCGCATGAGTCAATCGACAGCTGGGTGTAGTTCAGAGCCTTCTCAACCACTGCCTTCTCGGTCAGGTCATCCTCATCCTTAGTCCACTTGATCTCAGGAGTTGGCCTGCCTTTGAATGGAATATGGATTCTAACAGATCCTCCGGCTTTCACAGTGATGCCCTTCCTCAGCTCAGAGTCCAAGTGTATCTCTGGTGGGTCCACCCTCTCCTCTGGCTTAGCTGTTCCTGAGATAGCAGCTGGCTCACCAACTCCCAGTTTGTTCAAAGCACACACCTGGATCTTGTATTCCTGACCCTCAGTGAGTTTGGTAATTTCATATTTGTTGATGCGCAGGCCAGTGGGTGGAGTAACAATGGTCCACTGTTCTTCCTCAGCCTTAGAGACTTCTACAATGTATCCCTGGATGGTAGTGCCACCATCAGAAAGGGGCTTGCCCCATGACACTGTGATGGAGCTCTTTGTGGAGTCAATCACATTCACATATGCTGGAGCACCAGGCTTGTACTTGGGATCACAGGCCTTATAGTATGAAGTTGGCATGCTTGGCTCTCCCACTCCTGCCACATTCTCAGCAGCCACTCTGAACTCATACTCATGGCCAGTGGTGAGGCCTGTCACTCTAAAGGAGAAGTCACTGACCTTCTGCCTATTGCATCTGGTCCATCTGATTCCAGCTCTGTCCTTCTTTTCAATGATGTAGTTTGTGATCTCGCTGCCGCTGTCACTCTCAGGGGCAGACCAGGTAATGGTCATGCCATCATGGGCAATATTAGACACGTCCTCAATGTGAGGTGGACCAGGAGGAACAAATGGAGTCTTCATGATCACTCCTCTTGACTCTAAAGGCTCACTGACACCATAGCTGTTGACCGCCATGACACGGAACATGTACTCATTGCCTTCCAGCAGTTTGGTGACTTTGTAGCATGTGGTGCCACAGCTGTTGGAAACAACAGTCCAAGCTAGACGGCTGGTCTCTCTCCTCTCAATGAGGTAGTGTGTAATGGCACTGCCGCCATCATGCAGAGGGGCACGCCATGCCAGTGTGCATCTATCCTCAGCTACTCCAGTGATGTGGAGAGGTCCTTCACACGGGCAAGGTTTGTCCAGGACCACAACTTTGAATGGAACAGTTTCAGTACCAGCTACATTTGTCAGCTGGAGAGTGTAAAGTCCACCGTCAATACTGACACAATCCTTAATGACAATCATGGCAATGTTTTTTGTATTTTTGATCTCCAGTCTGAGTGTATTCTCAACTGGCCTCTCGTCCTTGAACCACTGGATTGTGGGCAGTGGCTTGCCATGGACATCAGCGTCCAGCTTGAATGTCTCTCCAGCATTGATGACAATTGTCTTGGTGAAAGCAGGATCAATGGAGAATTTGGGTGCCTCCACCTCATCACTTGCAATGATTGGTCCACTGTTGTAAGATGGTTTGCTGATGGTGCCGACAGCATTCTTAGCAATGACTCTGAAATCATACTGTGCATTTTCAGACAGGCCAGTGACAGTGAACTGGGTCTCAATCACATTAGTGAAGTTGGCCCTTATCCAGCGGCCCTCTGGCAGATCACGCTTCTCCACAGTGTAGCCAGTAATATGACTGCCACCATCATACTCAGGCTTGGTCCACTGAAGGACAATGGTGTCTTTGGTCACGTGGATGGCTTCTGGTGTGCTGGGAGGATCACATGGATCACGGGCAATGCAGCCCTCAGAGATCTTGCTGCACCTACCAATGCCAACAATATTCTCTGCATAAACTCTGTATTCATATTCAATACCCTCCTCCAAGGGGTGACTCCTGAAACTTGTCTCATGAATAAGTGTCTTATTGATCTTGACCCAGAGGATACTGTTTCTCTCTTTCCTTTCAAGATGATAGCCAAGGACAGGGCTACCTCCATCTGAGACAGGCTCATGCCACTCAACAATCTGGTGGTCCTTAGAGAGAGTAGAGATGAAGGGAGTGCCTGGTGGGCCTGGCTCTCTGTATGGGTACTGAGCAACCACGGCAGATGAATCCAGACCATAACTCTTGCCATAGTGGTTCTGAGCAATGATCTTGAACTGGTACTCAGCTCCAGTCTTCAGCCTAGGCACTTTGATTGTGGTTCTGGCACAACTGATGCTGACATTCTCCCATGTTGTGGTAGTAGTATCTCTCCTCTGCACAATGTAGTTGGAGATCTGACAACCACCACTGTGTTTTGGTGGGTCCCAAGAAATAGTCACACTCTGAGTTGTGATTTCATCAAACCTTACAGGGCCAGATGGTGGGCCAGGCTTATCAAGAACGATGATTTCAATCGTTGTGTCCATCTTTCCAGCTGAGTTAGCCACATTTATGCTGTACATGCCACCATCATCACCTGCTGCCTCCTTGATGCTCAGTGTTGTATGTGTCAGTGAGTTGATAATGTTGACTCTGGTAGTGAACTTCAGAGGAGCACCATCTTTAGTCCATGCGACTGTTGGTTTAGGACGTCCAAAGATAGGTATGTCAACATTCAGGTCTTTGCCCACCTTCACACTGTAGCTACTGAATGCTGGTCTAATGTCTGGTTCAAAGACCAAGTCCTTGGCTAGCACTGGACTAGCAAGGACTTTTGGGTCACTCTTTCCCTTATCATTGATGGCTGTGATTCTAAACAGATACTCCTCTCCTTGGTTCAGATTGGAAACAGTTGCCTCCATTGTCTTGAATGTGTTAACACCAGACCATTTCTCCTGGCCCTTAACCTGCACTTCAAGCAGGTACTGCATAACTCTGCTGCCACCATCATACTCAGGTTTCTCCCAGGCCAAAGAGATGCTGGTTTTGGTTTGGTCTGTAACAATCAGGTTCTTTGGGGACTGAGGTACCTCTGAGACCTTTAGAGGATCAACAGTTGCTGCAGGCATGCCAACACCATGTGCATTTTCAGCAAGGACTCTGAAGTAATAACTGCAGCCCTCCTGAAGTGGTTCAATCTTCCATGAAAGGGCATGACAATTTGTTACCACAGCTGCGTATGTTTTGCGTGTGCTCTCCCTCTTTTCAATAATGTAGTTTTTGATCTTGGATCCAGCATCCAGCAGAGGAGCTTCCCATACCAGTGTCACTGACTGGTTTGTTATTTCTTTCACCTTCAGGTTGACTGGAGCACTTGGTGTGTCGAGAACACGGACAACAACAAAAGCAGATTTACTTCCACTGGAGTTCTCTGCAGTGACTGTGTATTTTCCACTGTCAAATCTGCTCATTTTGTCAATTACAAGGGAGGTGTAACTGCTGGTCACTTCAACTTGAGCAGTTTCCTTGAGCGCAGCTTCATCTTTGTCCCACTTGATGGTAGGAGTGGGCCTACCTCTGATGGGAATGAACAGTCTAAGGGAAGCTCCGGCCTTAATGGTCACAATCTTTCTCAGCTCTGGGTCAATGTCCAGGTCTGGCTCTTCTGCCCTGTCCTGGGCAACAACAGCTCCAGAGACATCAGCATGCTCACCAACTCCAACTTTGTTAATGGCACAAACTCTAAATTTGTATGCCTGATTTTCTTTCAGGTTTACAACTTCAAATTTGGTATTCTTAATGCCTGTTGGTGGTGTACACATTATCCATTCCTCAGCAGGTGCATCTGTGGAAGGTGCCTGTGCCACAGGTGCCTCTGTGGGGGCTTCAGCAGGGACCTCAGCTGGCACTTTTGGCGCTGTGGTGGTGGTGCAGCACTCAACAATATATCCCTGAATCTGACAGCCACCATCATAGATGGGCTTGCCCCATGACAGGAAGACTGATGTTTTGGTTGTGTCAATAACTTTGGGGTTGTGTGGTGGGCCAGGCCTGAAGATAGGATCAACGGCTTTGCAGAATACAGTTGGGGAGCTTGGCTTGCCAACACCTGCAACATTCTCAGCTGCAACTCTGAATTCATAGCTATGGTTTTCCAGGAGTCCAGTGACCTTGAAAGTCAAGTCAGTGACTGTCTTCCTGTTGCATCTGGTCCATCTCACACCCTCTTTATCGTGTTTCTCAATGATATATGCGGTGATAGGACTGCCTCCATCATCAGAGGGAGCCTCCCACATGAGCACCATTGAATCCTTTTTAATATCTGAAATCTCCAAGCTTTTGGGTGATTCAGGGAGTACATATGGATCTTTGATTATGACAGCAGCAGACTCAAGTGCTGCACCCACTCCAAACTGGTTGACAGCACGGACCCTGAAGATGTACTCATTTCCTTCCAGAAGCTTATTAACCTTCAGGCAAATATTCTCCACTTTGGGTTCAACAATAGTCCAGACCAGTCTGCTTGTCTCTCTCCTCTCTACAATGTAGTGAGAGATCTTGCTGCCACCATCTAGCAGTGGTGGTTTCCAGGCAAGACAGCATTGATTTTTAGCAATGCCTGTGACAACCAGAGGGCCCTGTGGTTCTCCAGGTTTATCCAAAACAGCCACATTAACTTGTACAGCCTTCTCTCCCCCTGGATTCTTCAGCAGCAGAGTGTATTGGCCTCCATCAGCAAGTTTAGCCTCCTTAACAATGATACAGGCTTGTGTGCTTGTGTTCTTAATCTCTCTATGGATAGTGTTGCCTAGCTCCTGCTCTTCCTTCATCCAATGGATAGAGGGCAATGGTTTGCCGTGAACATCTGCATCAATCTTGAAGTTGTCTCCAGCATTGACCACAACCATCTGTGTGTACTCTGGGTCAATGCTGATGCGTGGTGGCTCAATTTTATCCTTGGCAGTGATAGGACCGGTGCTATAAGAGGGGCCACTGAAAACGCCAGCAGCATTTCTGGCAATGACACGGAACTCATACTGCTGGTCCTCCACAAGCCCTGTGGCGACATATTCTGTCTCAATGACATTAGTGAAGTTAGCCTTCAGCCAGCGGCCCTCTGGCAGCTCCTTCTTCTCCACTACATAGCCTGTGACCTTTGCACCACCATCATATTCAGGCTTGGTCCAGACAATGGTCACAGAGTCCTTAGTAATCTTGGTGGCCTCAGGGGTGCCAGGAGGATCACAAGGATCTCTAGCAATGTGACCCTCAGACACTTTGCTTACTTTGCCTATTCCAACAATGTTTTCAGCATAAACTCTGTATTCATATTCTATTCCTGGTTCTAGGCCAGTGGTCTTGAAGGTTTGGTCAGTGATAAGTGACTTGTTCAGTTTAACCCAGAGGATGCTATTTCTCTCTTTGCGCTCAAGATGGTAGCCCAAGATAGTGCTGCCACCATCATTCACAGGCTCATTCCATACCACCACCATGCTGTCCTTAGTGGCAGCTACAATGGAGGGTGTTCCTGGGGGTCCTGGGAGCTTGTATGGGTACTGAGCCACAACACACTCTGAGACCAGAATTGGACCTTTTCCATATCGGTTTTCTGCTGTGATTCTAAACTGATACTCAGAGCCAGTCTTCAACCTGCTGGCCTTGAACTTGGTCCTGGCTACATTAGAAGAAACAACCATCCAGTTAGTGGTGGATGTGTCTCTCTTCTCTACAGTGTAGTTGTTGATGGTGCAACCACCATCATACTCTGGTGGGTTCCAGGAGATGGTTGCACTGTCAGCAGTGACCTCCTCCACCTTAACTGGACCTCCTGGTTGACCTGGTTTGTCAAGAACAACAATGCCAATGTCTGCTGTAGTCTCTCCCGCTGTGTTGTTGAGTATGATGAGGTAGTGGCCAACATCATCTTTAGCAGCCTCTTTAATCTTGAGGTTCAGCATCGTGTCTGTGGCACCAAAGTTCACTCTAGTAGTTCTCTTCATAGGCTGACCATCCTTCACCCAGGAGATAGCTGCTTTTGGACGTGCAACATATGGAACTTCCACTGTCAAGTCTTCTCCTGCCAGCACACTGAATGTGTTGAACAGCAGTTTGGCAACTGGAGCAATCACAAGATCCTTGACAATCACAGGCACACCAATTTGACATGGGTCACTGGTTCCCTTCTCATTTCTTGCTGATACACGGAACATGTATTCTTCACCTGCATTGAGTCCACTTATGGTAGTTTCTGTTTCTTTCACAATTATAGCCTGGCTCCACTTATCAATGCCCTTAGGCTGGATCTCAACAACATAACAACCAACTCTGCTGCCCCCATCGTGCTCTGGCTTCTCCCAGGACAGGGTGACACTGTTCTTGGTGACATCTTTGAGAGTGACTTTACCAGGTGGCTGTGGTTTTTCAGACACTTTGACTGATTCCACTGTCTCAATAGGCAGACCAATGCCATATTCATTCTCAGCTAAAACTCTAAAGTAATAGTTGCATCCTTCCTGGAGCTGGTCAAGTGTGAAGGTGGTGTGGTGGCAGTTAGCATTGACTGTGGCATATGCTTTTCGTGTGGACTCACGCTTTTCAACAATGTAATTCTTAATCTTAACTCCTCCATCATTCACTGGAGGATCCCAAATAAGAGTGACAGATTCCTTTGTGACAGCATTAATCTTCAGATTCTGTGGGGCACTTGGTGTATCAAGCACCCTGACTTGGACTGTTACTGTTTTGGATCCAGAGCTGTTCTCGACCGTGAGGTTGTACTTTCCACTGTCAAATCTGTTGACATTTTCAATAACAAGTGATGTGTATGATGTTGTGCTCTCAATGGTTGCCCTCTCGACAGGCTCATCATCCTCTTTGGTCCATTTAGCCTCAGGTGCTGGTCTGCCTCTGATGGGCACAAACAGTCTAAGAGAGCAGCATGCTCTAAGGCTGACAACCTTGCGGAGCTCAGCATCCAAATCAATCTCAGGTGGGAGGAGCCTGTCCTCAGCCTTGGGGTTTCCAGGCACAGATGTTGCCTCTCCAATTCCTTCACTGTTGACAGCAGAGATGTTAATCTTGTACTCCTGGTTCTCTTTCAGGTTGATAATGGTGAATGAGGTGGCTAGAAGTCCCTCTTTGGGTGTCACAATGGTCCACTCCTCCTCTTCCTCCTTTTCAGATGGGATGCAGGTCTCCACAATGTAGCCAGTGATGTCAGAGCCACCATCATACACAGGTTTGTTCCAGGCAACAGTGATTGAGGATTTGGTTGTGTCCAGGATTCTGGGGTTGCATGGAGGCCCTGGCTGGTACAGTGTATCAGTGGCCTTGTAGAAAAGACTGGAGACACTTGGTGCACTCAATCCAGCAGCATTCTCAGCGATTATTCTGAATTCATATTCATGTCCTACCACAAGGCCTGCTGCCTTGAACTGCAGATCCTTGACCTTCTTCTTGTTGCATTTGACCCAGCGGAGGCCGATTCTGTCCTTCCTCTCAATGTTGTAATTGATGATGGGGCTGCCTCCATCACTCTTGGGTGGTTGCCACATAACAACCATTGAATCCTTAGTGATAGCTGTCACTTCAGGACTTTGTGGAGGATCTGGAGGCACATATGGGTTGTCTGCAATAGTGGGCTCTGAATCAAGAGGCTCACCAACTCCATATTTGTTCACTGCCATCACTCTGAAGATGTATTCATTTCCTTTGAGCAGCTTGGTCACCTTGTATTGTGTGACCTGCAGGTCTGAAGCCGCATTGGTCCATGCCAGTCTGCTTGATTCACGCTTCTCAATCACATAGCCTTCAATCTTGGCACCACCATCATCTGCAGGTGGTGCCCACGTCAGTACACAGTTGTCAGCTGAGATATCAGACACCTTAAGAGGTCCACCTGGTGGTCCAGGTCTGTCTAGAACTTTAACATTAAAGATGTGCTTAGCAAATCCACCGACATTAGTGGCAGTCAAAACAAATTCTCCTCCATCTGTTCTGACAGAGTCCTTGTTGATCAGAGTTGTTGTCAGCTCAGTGAACTTCACTTCCTGTTTCATTGTGTTCTCAATGTCTTTTCCATTCTTGGTCCAAACCATGGATGGGATTGGTTGACCAGCAATGTCAGCCTCAAGCTTGAAGTTCTCCCCTGCCTTCAGAAGGACAATGTCCTTGAAGATGGCATCAACCATAATACGTGGTTCAATGATATCATCCTTGCAGGTGATTGGATCTGAGGGCTCAGAAGGCATGCTGACTGCACCAGCTGAGTTTCTGGCCATGACACGGAACTCATAGGAGGCATCCTGAGTCAGTCCACTAACAGTGAATGTGGTCTCAATGATGTTGGTGAAGTTGGCTCTGATCCAGCGACCAGCAGGCAGGTCTCTCTTCTCCACTGTGTAGCCAGTGATCTTGAAGCCACCATCATACTCAGGCTTTATCCACTGAATGGTGATGACATTTTTGTTGACATAAATGGGCACAGGCTGACCTGGTGGGTCTACAGGGTCCAAGGCCAGCATCGCCTCTGAAGCCTTGCTGGGTTTACCAATTCCAGCCATGTTCTCAGCCATGACGCGGAACTCGTAGGCAACTCCATCTTCAAGCCCAGTGGATTTGAAGATGTTACCTTTCACTAGTGCTTTGCTGGTCTTCTGCCACACGATGCTGCTTCTCTCTTTCCTATCAATATGATATCCAATGATATCATTTCCACCATCAGACACAGGCTCATTCCAGCCAATTGTCATTGTGTCCTTGGTGAATGCAACAACCTTAGGAGTACCAGGAGGTCCAGGAACCTTGAATGGATAAGCAGCCAACACTGCCTCTGAGGTGATGGGAGGTCCAGCACCATATCTGTTCTTAGCCTTCACTCTGAATTGGTATTCAGATCCAGTGGTCAGACGAATGGCTTTGAACATGGTACGAATGACTGTGCAAGATAGCTCAGTCCATGTCTGGGTCGTGGTGTCCCTGATCTCAACCACATAGTTGTTGATGGGAACACCTCCATCATTCTCAGGAGTGTCCCATGCAAAGATGCAATAGGTACGAGATCTCTCCATAATCTTAATTGGCCCCTTGGGTGGCCCAGGAATGTCATGTACTTTGACAATGATGTTGTCTGACACCGAGCCGATGATGTTCTTTCCTGTCATGGTGTATGTGCCACTGTCTGCTCTGGTGCATTCATTGATGGTGAGGATTACAGTAGCAGCAGTGGTCTCTGCATTGGTTCTCTGAGTGAACTTCAAGGCTCCACCATCCTTCTGCCAAGAGATAGTTGGTCTAGGACGTCCCATGACTGGAATCTCAACCTTGATGTCATCTCCTGCCTTGGCAATGACAGTCTTCTGGCATACACCACGCAGGTCAAACTCAGGCAGGAAATTGGAGTCCTTGATAACAATTGCCTTGCTTTCACAAGGAGCACTTCTACCGGACTGGTTGACAGCCATTACACAGAAGATGTACTCCTCATGCTCATTGAGATTCTTCACTGTGAAGTCCATAGTCTTGACAGTTGTCACATGGGACCACTGATCAGTTCCCTTCTTCTGGGCTTCAAGGACATATCCAGTAACTCTGCTTCCACCGTCATGCTTGGGTTTGGTCCATGCCAGACTTACAGAGTTCTTAGTGACATCAGTTGGAATAATACTTTCTGGAGGAGTAGGGGCCTGGGATGCACGAATTGGATCAGTTGTCTCGGCCGCCTCACCAATGCCGTACTCGTTCTCAGCAGACACTCTGAAATAGTACTCGCAGCCCTCACCCAGGTCAGGGATCTTGACTGAAGTGGTTGGGCAATTTGTAATAATGGTAGCGTAAGCCTTGCGTGTTGATTCTCTCTTCTCAATGATGTAGTTTGTGATCTTGGCTCCACCATCGATGAGAGGCAACTCCCACTGAAGAGTGATGCTCTCCTTGTCAATCTTCACTGGTTTCAGATTAAGTGGAGGTCCAGGTGTATCCAGAACTCTCACATTGATAGAGGCACTCTTCTTTCCAGCTGAGTTTTCAAGGGTCAGCTCATATTTTCCCACATCAATCCTTGAACTGTCAGGGATGATCAGCATAGTGAATGACTCAGTGCTGTCTATGACAGCACGTGGTATAGGACCACCCTCCTTGGTCCAGGTGACTGCAGGAGTAGGACGTCCCTTGATTGGTACAAAGAGGCGAATGGAGCAACCAGCCCTAACAACGAGGGTTCTTCTCAGCTCAATATCAAGTTCCAGATCAGGCTCTGCGGCATGCTCCACAATCTCAACCAGTTCCTGAGTCTCAGCAGGTTCACCCACTCCCTCAGCATTCACAGCACTGATTCTGAAGTGGTATTTTGTTCCAGTTTCCAGCTCAGGAACGACAAACTCTGTAATCCTAAGTGGAGAGGATGGGGTGTCCTTGACCCATTCTTCTGTTCCTTCCTTCTTGTGCTCAATTACATATCCAGTGACTTGAAGTCCACCATCCTCAAGGGGTTTGCCCCAGTTCAGAGTGGCAGTGGTCTTGGTTGTGTCCGTGACTCTTGGGTTGACTGGAGGTCCAGGCTTATCTGAAAAACACAAGAGAAGTGAATAGTGTCATTTAAAGCAAAATACAGAATACGATGTGACATTTCATTTGCATGAGATCTTTTTGTTAACTGATACAGAAAGTCCTCTCATGATAAATAGTTAAACTAAAATATGGGTGGGCCTATTGACTTTTCTATTAACGTCACAATTGAAATGTATTGTTTATTTGTGGCAATTCTATGTGGATTGCTTTACTCACAGGCAACAACTTTAGTTGTAACTGGCATAGATGGTTCGCTTGGCTCTCCAAAACCAGCTCTGTTCTCAGCAAGAACGCGAAACTCATATTCCTCGCCCTCAGTGAGACCCTTGACTTCATAGCTGAGTTCGGCAATGGATTTCTTGGATGCCCTGATCCATCTCATGGCCTTCTTCTCCTTCCTCTCAACGCAGTAACCTGTGATGTCATTTCCCCCATCCTCAGCTGGTCTCTTCCAAATCACAGTGGCTGAATGTCCACCAACATTCTCAACTTCTGGTTTGGACGGTGGGCCAGGAGGACCTATACACATAGAACAGCACATTCATGAAAGTAAGTAGTCTATACTAATGCTCCAGTGATGGAGTTGACATAGTTTATGGAAATAAGGCTGTATTTCTATTATCTTGTCCTTAATGGCGTATAATATTGTATCCTCAACGGTGTATAATATCATATCCTTAATAACCTAATATCTTTAAGCACAAACACATGTAAGATGTTTTGAAAAACTAAAAGTGTACATACCAAATTTATCAACCATCTTGACTGGCTCTGAGTGAGATTGCTCACTAGCACCGTACTGGTTGACGGCAGAGACTCGGAAGATGTACTCATTGCCCTGGATGAGCTTGTTGGCCACATAGTGACAGTCGAGCACCTTCTCCTCCAGGATAGTCCAGAGCAGACGGCTGGTCTCCCTCTTCTCCAGGGTGTAGTACTTGACAGGGGAGCCTCCATCCTCACTAGGAGCTGTCCAGGTCAGCGTGACCTTCTCAGAGGAGATACCGCTGGACTCAATGGGACCAGGAGCACCAGGAACATCCAGGACCTTCACCTTGACATTTTCATCCTTTGCGCCAAAGGGGTTGGTGGCAGTGATGGTGTACTCCCCAGAGTCCTTTCTGCTGGCATACTTGATGGACAAAGTGGAGGAAGTGGCAGTGGTCTCAATCTGAACAATATCAGAGGGCTTGAAGTATTTTCCTCCCTTAGACCAGCATGAGGTTGGTGCAGGTTTGCCCACAATGCTGGTGGCAGTTATGACAATGGTATCACCGGCCCTGACGGTCAGACCCTCCTTCACTTGAGCATCGATAATGATGGTTGGTGCCTCTGTTGGATGCAAGAAGAAACAGATAAGCTGTCATGCAGTTTGCCAAGGTACCCAATTCTCTGACATTGTGCCAAACAGCGTCATTGCAAGTATTTAGATATGTGAGTGAGAGAAATCTTAAGATTCAAGTAGTGGATTTAGTAGTGGAGTATTTATATTTTTATCTCACCATATTCATCTCTGCAAATCAGAGTGTCAGTCTGTTCGGAGGGTGGGCTGAGAGCGCCGGCAGCATTCTTGGCCCTGATTCTGAACTCATATTTGCAGCCCTCCTGCAGATCCTTTACAGTGAATGCAGGCTCCACCACATTAACGTTGTTGGCCTTAACCCAGATCTTGGAAGGCAGGTCGCGCCTCTCAACAATGTAGCCAGTCAGCCTGTGGCCACCGTCAAACTGTGGCTCGGTCCACTGGAGGGTCACAGTGCTCCTGGTGATGCTGATCACATCTGGTCTACCAGGAGCATCTGAGCAGACAGATATAACGGGAAAAATGTGGATGTAATTGGAAAAGAAAACATCATAATATTGTGCCTGTCTCTGTCTAGTTAATTATTTCTATATGAAATAATGAAAACATCATTATCTCTCATGTACCAATGGGATCCAGGGCAACCTGTGGATCAGTGGGAGCACTTGGTCTGCCGATGCCAGCAAGGTTAATGGCCAAGACTCTGAACTCGTACTCGAGGCCCTCAGTCAGCCCAGTCACCTTGTGCTCCTTCATCCTCAGGGCAGTTTGGCTTGACCTCTTCCACAACATACTGTTCCTCTCCTTGAACTCAACATGGTAGCCTGAAGACAAATACAGTGGGAGAAGAATTCCTGATAAGTTCATATGCCACATACACCCATGTGCATATTTATTAAAGTAAGAGGTTAATATAAAATTAATACAAAATATTGTAACATGAAATGGTAATATTTGACAATGTTTAGTATCTTAAGTTATGTGAGAAAATGTGTTGACACTACTCTATATTGAACACTACAGTTAATCTCCAAGTGGGTATGCACTGCCATATATTTTGACATGTATTACTGAAACAGTAGCAATAGCGTCATTGTTCCACAGGATAGCTTAATTCAGGCTGTGTCTGAAGCAGATGTCGTGGACTGCGACTAAAACCTAGAGTTGACGGTTCCATGACGGTTGCTGTGTCTGGTTTTCCTTTTTCATAGGTTGTTTTGCAGGGTTGATTTATAGTTTGCTTTGTTGCGTGTTGCGTGCGGGTTTGGTTACACGTGTGTTTTAAATAACATGGACATGGTTGACTTGAGTTTGACAGCTTGTATGACCGACACACCCACCCCAGCTGAGCTGCATCACCCATCAACCGAGCGGATGATTGTTTAACAGCAACGATTGGCCACAATCCAGGATAAGAAGACTTGCCAGATCTCGGTAGGAGGGCTGGTTGGGAAGGGAAACTGGTGGGAGTAGCCGGAGTCAAGACCAGGAAAGGCCACGGAGGACATTGCCTGCGGTGCTGCCGTGCAGATCACTGAAGTACCATACAACGCTAGTTCTGCTTAAGGCACGGCGATTACCGGTTCCACAGTGCTACATTGAATAGCCTCTGTTTTGGAAGCCACGTTTGGGTCTCTCTCTCCTCCCCATAGAGACCGGCGTTCTCGCTCCCTGTGTCACTCGTCACATTGAAGGGGAATTACGGACCTCTACTGCCCTGGGAATGGTGGATTGTTTTTATTTTTTTTAAACCTTTGGCTACAGACTCTTAGACTTTGGGAATAAACTGTTGATATCCTATTTCCTGTGTCTGTGTGTTTTGGCAATACCGGAGTAAAACGAACCTGGGTGTCTCTTGAGTTTAATCATTTAGAAGTCCTAGTCCTCGCTAAACACTAGGTGGCGTGACACCCTTACGTGACACCGACAGTTGACAGTACCTGTGATGGGAGATCCTCCAGTCTTCTTAGGGTCAGACCAGGCCAGGTAGGCAGAGTCATGGCGCATGCTCATGATCTGTGGTGGAGGAGGAGCATCAGGAACATCTGTTGAGAAACACAGTGACATCACACAGTCAGGAGAAGCTCAATTTTCATGTTTTACAGTTAAATAAAGACTGACATTCAGACTTTAAAATACAAGCCAAACAACTTTATATTCACTTACTGAATGGATGTTTAGCAACAATGGGCTCAGACTTGAGTCCCTCTCCGACACCGTACTTGTTCTCAGCACAGACTCTGAAGATGTACTCAGTTCCCTCATGTAGGCCAGTCACCCTCATGGTGTTGGTCTCCACAGAGGAGGAGACTGTCACCCACATGTTGGTGATGGAGTCCCTCTTCTCCAGGATGTAGTTGGTGATCTCTGAGCCACCGTCGTCTTTCGGAGCACCCCACTTAAGTGTGGCACCGTCAGCAGTCACATCCTTGAACTTGATGGGCTGAACAGGGATGCCAGGTTTGCCCACCACCCTGAAAGAGAGAGGGAATTGAAAGATTAATTGGTAAGGTTTGTTAGCTATTTTTTAAATAAGTCATGCATGAATATGACTGAAACTGATATACTGGTATACATTTTTCTGTCAACAACTATCCCTTTTTCCTAAATATATATTATCCATGTTCTATTACATCATGTACACTTATGGTTGAATACATAAGGGCTTTTTTAAATAGTCCAAGACTGCAGAAAGGTTCTTATTTTGATGATATATTGCTCATGGCTGTGCTCAATTAACTATCAATTCAATTAAATCAGATCATCACAATTCAAATATTGAAAACGATTTCCACATCTACCATATTAAGAAATAACTGAGTATGAATGTCATATTTTTAGCAAAGAATAGCATTTTGACCTGAGTGAGCCGAAAGTGAATTGAACCCAGCCCTGGTAATATACCATGCCTACCTGATGAAGATGGTGGACTCCTTGCTTCCAGCACTGTTCCTCAGGGTGATGGTGTATTTGGAGGCATCACTCCTCTGGCAGTCCCTGATCACCAGTGTGGTGTTGACAGCAGAGGATTCAGCACAGACTCTGCCGGTGTCCGTCAGGTCCTCGTCCTCTCCCTTCTTCCAGGAGACTTTGGGAGTAGGTTTGCCAATGATGGGGATCTTCAGACGTACCGTGCTGCCCTCCTTGGCAATGTAGCACATATTGGGCAGCTCCCGCAAGTCACAAGTAGGATGAACTGAAGAACAGAAGAATGAGGATTTTAACACTCTGCTTATGATATGAGCCACTCTGGATAAGAGTGTGCACAGAAAGCATAACATGATAAATGTGATGTTTTGAATAGAAATTAATCATCTTCAAATAAATTAATCGTCAAATTAAGAATACCTTCAGACAAAGAACAAGACAAGACTGTTTAAGTTTTCTGTGTTTGAATGTTTTATAAAGTTACATGTTGTATACTTTAACGTAATATAAAACATTCTCACTCCAAATGATTTGTATTGACTCTATATTTGCAATTATGCTTGACATTCAAAACATTTCTTATATGATTCTTTGTCTGGGAATTTTGAATATAAGGACAGCCTCTTACTGATATGGTCCTTGGCGACCACTATGAGCTCCTTAGCAGAACTTTCTCCTGAGTCGTTGATGGCCTTGACTCTGTAGTTGTACTCTCTGCCCTCCACCAGATCCTTGCCACTGTACTGCATGTTCTTGGACCTCATCAGCTCTTTGTACTTGTCATCACCATTGAGAACCTCCAGCACGTAGCAGATGATGCGGCTGCCACCATCAGTGAGAGGTTTCTTCCAGGTTAGGGTGCAGGAGTCCTTGGTAACCAGCAGGGTCTTGAAGTCCATGACAGGCCCAGGCTCCTCTGGAAGAGTAAAAAAGATTAATTAATTTTATTTAATTTATTTAAATCACAAAATGATACTTATATTTTGCCTCAGCTCACTGAATATTAGTTTAATGAATTTGGTCAATTTACACAGTGACCTATGCACTGTATTTGTTTACCAAACTCTGGGCATCACCTTTGACACGTGTAGTTCTGACTACAGAAACAGGCTTTTAAAGTTGCTATAAAATTGTCTAAAATGCTTTCTAGGTATGTCTTAACATGGCTTAATTTAGCTTTAATAATTTTACCCACCGGAAGCTCTGACTGAGTCAGTAGTCTCACAGGGCTCTCCAACACCAAGCTTGTTGACCGCAGACACTCTGAAGCAGTAGGACCTGCTGGCCTCCAGGTCTGGCACCTTGAACGATGTCTTGGTGCAGTTGTTGGAGACCACAGACCAAGCCTTCCTCTCAGCATCACGCTTCTCTACAATGTAGTGGGTGACGTCGTAGCCACCGTTGATCAGAGGAGCATCCCAGAACATGGAGGCACTGTCTTTGGACGTCTCCTTCACCATCAAGTTAACTGGTGGCCCCGGAGTGTCTGGCGAGAGACAATACATTTAAGAACAGTATTTCTTAAAATATGGGCCTGGACCCAAAGCAGGCTGCAGTTTTTAATGGGTTCCACCATGAAAAGAGTACTAATATGGTTTAATGATATGTATACACACACACACAAAGTCATGCATTTATAGGGTGAATACATTATATATATTATATATACGTATATATTATATATCAAACTGTTTAAGCTCAGGTTACATCATTTGCTTAAGTGTAAGGTGTATATTGTTATTGGGTTTAAAATCCAGTGATTTGATTTCAATTTGTGAACAATTTGCGATGAATGCATTTGCCAAATAAATAAATAAATCCTAAAAGTCCTTTGCTCACCAAGAACCTTGACAACAATGGTGTACATCTTCATGCCGCAGCCACTCTCCAAGTTGAGGATGTATTTGCCAGCATCATATCTGTTGACACTCTCCACCAGCACCAGGGTGTCTGTGTCAGAGGATTTGATGATGATGCCCTGGCGATCCTTGATGTTGGTGTTCATCTTGGCCCATGTGATCTTGGGAGTGGGACGTCCCTTGATGGTGGCCTGCAGCCTCATGGTGGTACCGGCTTGCAGCTCCAGCACCTCATTCAGCTCTGCACTCAGCTGTGCCTCTGGAGGAACTGATACACACATTGAATAGTCTATTAGTTTTCTGGTCTAGTTTTCTGGTGTAGTTCTGTTGTAATTGCATAGGTGAAATAAGGAAAATCCTGTATGCCAATGCTATGCTATAACCTATACAATATACTGTTGCTGCCATACAGAATTCCAATTAAGACAGTTGAGAACATCAAAATCAAACATACCGATGATGTCCTTAGCAATGTGCTTGCCAGGCACTTCACTTGGTTCGCTGAAGCCAACCTTGTTAACGGCTGTGATACGGCACTGGTATTCTGACTTGTCAATGAGGTTCTGGATGACGTAGTTTGTGTCCTGTAGGTTCTTGGGGACATTGCAGCGGATCCAGTCTGTGGCATCGGTCCGTTTGCACTCTACCAGGTATCCCAGGACGGGGCTTCCTCCGTTGTTGGCTGGGGCAGTCCAGGCAAGGCTGATGGTGCTGTGGGTGGTGTCCATCACACTGGGGTTCACCACGGGGCCAGGAGGACCTGGGGCACACCATATATACTCAGGTTGGATTGGATACAGTTTCTTAGGTTGTTATATTTTGACCTTTGTGAGTAACAGCATTTGTTTTTCTCGTAAAGAGACAAACAAGCTTTCAGAGTTTTGGTTAATTTTATAAAAAGGCTATATAAAAATCTGAATCCAAAATGTATTTCCTTACTGGCTTAACTTGGATTTTCTAAATAAATAACTTAGAACCTGTTATACAAATGGGCTAAAAACAATGAGAGAAGCCTCCCAAAGTTTTACTACTTACTAATGGGATCCTGTGCGTAGGTGCCAGCAGACGGCTCGCTGGGTTTGCCAGGCCCAGCCAGGTTGACAGCGGTGACTCTGAACTCATACTCAATTCCCTCAGTGAGGCCTGTGACCTCAAGTGTCCTCTCAGTTATGGGCTTCCTGTTCATCTTGGTCCAGTTAATCTCCTTGGTCTCCTTCTTCTCCAGCATGTAGCCCAGGATGGTAGACTTACCATCATCTGCTGGCTCCTTCCAGCTCACAGTCATGTGGTCCTTTGTCACGTTGGTGATCACCGGGGCCTCACATGGGCCAGGAACAGCTGAAAGTGACAACCAGGTTTGGTTTTTAGTTTTGATAGATAGTCAGAGGTTATTAGAGAAGTACACTAGAACTCAGGTGGAGGGGTGGGGGGGGCTGCATGATTGTAGTGAGTGAAACTACAGTGGCTTTTAAAACTCCACCTGTTAACACTAACGTGCAGTGGTAGCACAATGATGTTGGAACTAAGAGAATCGTTAAACTAAATATTTGATTCATACACTGACTACATTTAGAGGACCCTGTCCATGCTTGTGACTTCTACCATACTGCTTGGTATACAAACACACATTCTGCCGGTGTACTCTACTTTTAGAAAATTTGATTTTAATGTTTTTTGCACTGTAGGTAGGGCTTGTACGTAAGCATTTCACTGTATGGAACACACCTGCTGTATCTATTACATGTGACTAATAAACATAAACTTGAACTCTGCACAAACTGTAATTCCCCTAAGCACTGCGCATTGCAAAAAGTATTACACACAAACAAACAAACATACACACAGAGCCTGGCTCTTATAGAGGTGCTCCTCCCGAGCACCTAATGCTTTTGAAAATAGACACAATGATGGACTCAGTGTGATAGGATACAGGTGTTAAGATAAAATATGATATGGTATACTGAAGGGTGTCTCAGGTTCTTTTAAGTAGCAGTGGTTCAGAATGTGTTGTTTGAATTCTTTCCCCATTTTGGTCCCAGTTGTAATTCTAGTGCTGGTTGTTGAGGTAATTTCACATAATGCAGTGAAAGCCATGCTGTTGATGTGTTGGCCTATGGCTGCTGGATAAATCTAGAGGAAGTCCAGGTGTACTATAATAGTAAGGTTGCACTCACTGTATGGATTCTTGGTGATGACAGGGTTGGTAATGAAGGGCTCTCCAACTCCCCATGTGTTCTCAGCACGGATACGGAATTGATACTCATGACTCTCCATCAACTTCTCCACATTGAACTCATGGATGTCACCCTTGACCTTAGTCGCCACCTGGGCCCAATTGGCTCTGCTGGTCTCACGCTTGTCCACGATGTAGTTGGTGATGGGGGCACCACCATCCTTCTGTGGAGGCTCCCAGGCCACCTTGATGCTAGTGGCAAACACCTCGTTACATTTGGCATTGGCAGGAGGGCCTGGGGTGTCTGAGGAGGCAGAAAATATATCATGGGAGGTCAGCCTTGTGTAACGGTAAACGCTAATAAGTTTATGGTTTAGATCCAAATTGATCTTTATCTGTATAATGTTAGTAAAATATATACTAGCTAAGTCCTTAGTAGGGAGTACTAACACAAACTTAGCTAATCCACAGAATAAATAACATCAAAAAACATGAGCACTCACCCAGAACCTTGACCTCAATATTTGCAGTCTTGGATCCGCTGGCGTTCTCAGCCAGGATGGTGTAGGTTCCTGTGTGCTCCTTGGTGACTCCAGTCATCTCCAGCTGGAACTGATTTCTCTGATGGGTGATGACCTGGCCTTCAGCAGACCTCAGGCTGTCATCTCCTCTCTTCCAGGTCACTCTGGGCATTGGTTTACCAAACACCTCGGCCTCTAGGAGGACTGTGGCACCAGCCTTCACTGTCACACCCTTCTGCATCTTGGCATTGAGCTCCACTCTCGGTGGCACTGAAATTGCAATTGTAAGTAAGAGGTGATGGTTGAGCATTATGATTTTGCAGGGCTGTACAGTGCGACTGTTTTGCTCCCATCTCCGAGTAAAAAAAAATTGCGTGCTTAGTGTCTCTTACACTCACATTTGTGCGACAAGTCATTAATATACACCACCGAGGTACTGGCTTGTTTAATTCCATGTTGCATAACACCATGCTATTTTTTTTAATGTACTTCTGTCAAAATGAAGTTGAGCTTACATTACAGTCATTTAGCAGATGCTTTTATCCAAAGCAACTCATAAGTCACAGTTTTTACACTACGTGGGGATTGAACCCACGACCCTGAGACTGAGAATCTCATGCTCTACCAACTGAGCTGTCTGGGCCAGACAAGCTTTTTGAGCTTGTCTTTTTCAAAGCCCCCAAAGTCGCTTTCATAATAGATAACGTCCCTTAATCAAAACGGGATCAGTGATTGGACACCTCCCTGCTTAGTTTCTATTGCTACAGCCTTCTGTAGCATGAGACAATTGCTTGTCATAACTGCGGGCCGGGGGACACACATTGTTTCAGTGTCATTAATTGCTCTGAATTTCAGAGCAGGACAAATCGAAAACTGTCAGGCACTAAAGATGATTGGCTTTGACTGCAGAACCACCTCGCAGTCGACGCTCACTTCTCCCATACCCAAGTCATTACTAATATCATCCTCAACTCCTGCTTTTAGGTCCCCAGGTTTCCGCGAGTGTGGAATTTATCGCGGAAAACTGCATACAGTGCAGAAAAATGGATGACTGCAGACAAATAGAGAATCATACAGAAAATAGCTGTGTGTCACCACCACTAGAGGTCAGTAGGGGGCTATTTACTTCTAGTCTGCCACCTTGTTTTTTTCCTGCTCCACAGCTTTAGTGCACATTGGCGATGTATTGGACCGGTGCAGTCCAAGTAAAAGGTTGGAAATATCTCTGCTGCCAAAAGAGCCCAGTGTCATAAAGATCTCCATGAGAATGGCGGGAAGCTCTTTTGTACAGTGTGCAACAAAGTAAATCCAGCCCTCTGATTGGTTGATAGCTATGGTATATCTCCATTATAGCGTACTTACCATGGCAAGCGGTCCATATAACTCCGCTGTAAATATCAACCTAACGTGAAAAACACATTAGCAACGCTCGACTGCTGCTTATTTTTCTGTTGTTTTTGTTGTCTATATTTATATGTTGTTTTTGATGTATCTTTGCTTTCCCCTCAAGTGGCTCTTGTCGCTTGCCAGGCTGCCATTTTAAGTAAGAATCTGTTCTTAATGACTTGCCTGGTAAAATAAAGGTTAAATAAAAAAATAAAGATAAAAAGGTTTCCCTGCACACGGCCCTAAGCCCCCATGCCCATGCCTACAATGTCCTTATGTCTAAGTGCTGCCTGTGCTTGCTGCACAGCCTCTTTTGGGTTCCACTTCCACCCTGTTTTAACTGTGGGCGCTACGCTCCTAACCATTATATCCTTTGACTGGGTCAGAGGTCCCAGTCCTTGTACTCCTTAGCACACTTGTACTCCTCTATCAGGATAGATATCAGTAGCTCTAAAATGCCTTTCCCATACAAAGCCACATTGTTTAGATAGTGTGGGGCTCCAAGCCATTTTCTAATGAATGAGCTAACCAACCTTTCTACCTTAGATAGGGGACCCTAATACACTGTCAGTGGCCACATCAGCCGAGGCAACAATCCAAACTGTAGACACCACAATTTTAACTTTCCTGGGAGCCCTGACTTGTCTATAGCTGAAATGCCCTTAAAAGACAGAGGACCATAACAACCACTATCTATGAAAGATTTTACAGATGGATTTTAGCAGTTGCAGAGTTTAAAAGCCCCAGTATTTGAGATTTTTTACTGTGGAATCCTGGCAATCCCCATCTGAAGCGCAACACAGTACTCATTATGCATTAAACATTAAAACATACATTTTACCTCTGCTCTTATGTCTTGTGTGTGCTCCTAAATTTACCTCTGTGCAAAGGTGTGGTACATAATCGTCTGTCCCCCGTATAATCGTCTGTCCCTCTCACTGTCCCAAAGCCTTATTACATAAGGCATTTGTTTTACGTAAGAATACGTCCATGGTCAGCTAGTTAGGTTGGTTAGCCAAAAATCAAACCATCTCACCATTCTCGGCGCAGACCAGGACAGGGTCTGTGGGCTCGGAAGGTTTGCTCATGTTGACGGCAGTTTTGGCGATGACCCTGAAATGGTACTGCAGGTCCCTCTCCAGGCCAGTCACTGTATACTCCTCCCTGGGGACATTCTGGCTGCTGGTGTTGCAACGCACCCAGGTGTCTCCTGGCAGCCTCATGGCCTCCACGTAGTAGCCGATGATCTTACTGCCACCATCGTTCTTGGGACGGGTCCACACCAGAGTGACTGAGCTTTTGGTCACATCCAGGATGTCTGGTTTACCTGGTGTGTCTGTGAAACGGTGCAAAAGCAAGATATTTTTTCCTTAATTCATTAAAATCTTTTAATATAATGAATGCTTTATTTTTTGAAGGTGACATAGAGTAGTTAGGATATATCTAGAGATAATTCCTACATGATATGTCTTTAATAGTCATTTCTGTCTGGAAAAATAAATGATGTAAAGCTTGTTGCATAGATGTTCCCGGTGAACGTACCAACAGGTGTTCTGGCGGTGACAAAGTCAGTCTTCTTGCTAGGCTTGCCCTGGCCAGCGCGGTTGATGGCTGATACTCTAAAGGTATACTCCAGGCCCTCAATGAGACTGGCACAAGGGTACTCGGTGTTACGGACAACAGTATCGTTGGCCTTCACCCATAGCAGGCTGTTTCTCTCCTTACGCTCAATGTAGTAGCCTGTAATGGGGCTGCCACCATCGCTCTCTGGTTTGTCCCAGGCCACAAACATACAGTCCTTGTTGGTCTTGTTGATGCGGCAGTTGAGGGGCTCACCAGGAACATCTGTTGATAGTAAAAGACAGAATTATGTTCAATGGGTATTTCGGATTAAGTCTGATTTGCTATTCACATGAGGGTATTATCAGATGAAAATAACATGGTATGAGCATCTGATGATCAACAGACAATTCATGTTTAAAATTACAATAATAATAAACTATTTATATAACACTTTTTATGAGTTAACAAAGTGCTTTAACAGTAAAAAGAAATCAAACATCAGGCTCATAAAGCAAGTCTAAATTTTTCAGAAGTGATTTAAACAACGATACTGATTTTGCTTGCCTAAGCTCCTCAGGCAGGTCGTTCCAAAGTCTAGGTGCCCTGATGGCAAAATCTTCAGTCTTAAGCCAAGACTTTGGAGCTGCTAGCCTGAGGATCTGAGCCTGCTAACAGGCTAATTGGGGGTTAAAAGGTCTACATTAAACCTTGGGGCCAAATCTAACGGTACTTTCAAAGTGATCAGTAAGTTCTTAAAACCAATTGTAAATGATAAGACTGCAATGATATTAAGGCATTTTCTTAAATAAATGAAGGACTCCATGTAGTGCAAACTATATATTCAAGATAATTCTGTGAAACGCACCAAAGGGGAACTTGGCGACCATCCTGTCAGACTGAATGGGGTCTGAGATGCCGAAGCAGTTCTCAGCACGGATGCGGAACACATACTCCTTTCCAGGGATGAGCTTTCCCAGCCTGCCACTAGTCTTTCCACAGGAGGAGATGGCTGTGACCCAGTCACCTCTACTCACATCACACTTCTCCACCACATAGTTAGTTATGTTGCTGCCTCCGTCCTCCAGTGGTTTGTTCCAGGACAGAGAGCAGGCATCAGAATCAATGTCACTGATCACCACTGGACCCTCAGGAGGACCAGGGATATCTGAAACACACAAAGGAAATCAGGATTAAAATGGTTAACAGGTTTCAACATCACTTGTTACAGACATTTAATAAATATTTATTATTTTAAGTTTCATTTATTTTTCTTTGTGTAATTTTTTTTGCTGTAGCACTTTGTCATTCTTCTGTCATCCTTACCTCCTATTGATATATTTAACATGTATTATGGCTATATTATTTGGTATTCAGAGAACACAGACCTCTGATGATGATCTTCAGGGCCTGGTCCACCCTGGCAGAGCTGTTCTCAGCCACCAGACTGTATTCTCCACTGTCCATCCTGGACACATCCTTGATGATGAGCACACACAGGTTGCCAGACTTGTGCACGGCCAGGCGGCTGGATGAGACCACTCTGTCCTCACCACGCATCCATCTGCAGGTTGGAGCTGGCTTTCCTGAGACCAGGGCCTCCACCCTGAGCTTGGCTCCGGCCCTGGCACTCACCATCTCTGGCATGACGATCTTAGGCTCCACTATGGATAGGGAAATGAGAATTATTCATTTTTTAAAAATTATTCAGTTTTAAAAAAAGGTGGCTGAAATTCAACAGAATATTATATTTGCGTATAAATGTATTTATTAATGCATTCATTTATTCATCATTTCTTATTCATCTGTTGGTTTGTCCAATGATAACTTACACATCTGCTCCTTGATCTCGACTGCATCCCTTGTTTCAGTGAACAAGCTGCATCCCATGATGTTCTTGGCTGCCACTCTGAACTTGTACCTCTTGCCCTCCTTCAGGCCGCTGATGGCAATGGTTAGACCCTTCACTGTGGTATAGGCATTCCACACCTCCTTCTCAGGCTTTGCCTCCTCTTCCTCCTCCATCATGGGCGCTGGAGCTGGGGGAGGAGGCTTCTCTCCCTCTGGAACCTTGAGGGAAGTGTAGGGATATAAATTATTGACTTGCACATTTCAAGTTTATTCAATTGAAAAAGAAATGCTTAAATTGGAGGTGTCAAGTGGTTTGTTTAGGTCATTCATTTGAGCCCTGGACAAACTGGACAAACAGTATTTAGCGCAGTAGTGGTCACAGAGAAGCATCACAAAAAGCACAGTCCAATCACATAACAAACCTCAACAGGTGCTGGAGGCTCTGGAGAAGGTTTGACCTCTATGTATTCAATCACATAACCGTCGATCTTGGCTCCCCCGTCCCTCATGGGTTTCACCCAGCCCACTGTGGCGCTGTTCTTAGTAATCTCCAGAACCTCAATCTTCTCACAAGGATCAGGCTTACCTAAAGAACCAAATCAGATGGGTGTGTGGAAGTGTTACTTGTTCATTTTTATATCTTGTAAACAATATTTTGTAATCTGATAAGTTGATATGTTGAGCTGTGCATGAGCTCTATGTTCTAGTGTTATGCAGAGAGGTGAATAAAAAACGATACATACTGACAGGATCAGATGCCAGATAGGAGGTTGGTGAGACCCTGGCTACTCCAGGACCATACTGGTTGACGGCTGTGACTCTGAAGTAGTACTCAGTGCCTGCCATCAGACCGCTGACCTTGAAGGGAATCTTATCCTTCTCAACTTCTGTCTTGACAGTTGCCCACGTCTTACGGTCAATCTCCCGCTTCTCAACAATGTAGTGAGTGACCTCACTGCCACCATCGTTCTCTGGAGGGCTCCAGGAAAGCATGGCAGATGTCTGTTTGATGTCTGTAGCCTCAATATTCATCACAGGCCCTGGGGTGTCTGTTAGGAAAACAGATTTAGATTTAGTTTATCTTTATATTCAACTGAAGTCATTTTGAATTCATGTCAGTGTCCTCGATGCCTATCGAAGGTCCCACAATGTGTGTTGAAAAGAATACATTTACATTTTTATGCTTTCAATCTCATTTTATATTCACCTCTTTAAGTACATTTTCATTATAATCATGTTTTTGTCTTCAGTTAACATCTAAATGGGCACTACAGTATATAGGAAAGTATAGGAAAAACATTTTTTATTTGTTTTGAGAAGACAGATAAGTTTTATAGATTTTAGCATTTTGTTTGTTTGCTTACTTAGTCATATTCATTACATGAATTGCAAAATGACAACCAGAAACCAGAACTTACCCAGAACCTTGACATTGACAAACACAGCCTTTTCCCCAGCAGTGCTCTGCAGAGTCAGGCAGTATTTGCCAGAGTCTTCACGGGTGCTATCTGGGATGACTAGGAAAGTCATGGTGTCAATGATGTCCACATGTCCCTTCCTGACCACATTGTCTATGCCCATCCTCCTCCAGGTGACCTTGGGAGGTGGTCTACCTCTGATGGTGGCACAGAGTCTGATGGGGCAGCCCGCTCTCACTGTCAGGCCCTGCTTCAGGTTGGCATCCAAGTCAATCTCTGGTGCCTCTATTGGCAGGAAAAACAGACCAGGTACCAGCTTGTTATTACAAGTAAGGATTGTATCTAAATGACAAACTTATTTTTGTGAGGCATTATCATAGCAATAACATTGTGCTTGGATGTAAATCAATTCAAATATTGTAAAAATGAATCGGATTTTATTGTTATGTATGTAATAGAGCTCTACTATGATCAAATCCTCACCTAAAATCTCCCTGGGCATCACAGCTCCCTCCAGTTCACAGGGCAGGCTCATGCCCACTTGGTTCTGAGCTGACACTCTGAATTCGTATTCCAGCTTCTCATCCAGGCTGGTGATGGTGAACTCACACACTACCAGCTGAGCCGCTACGTTGCACCTCTTCCAACCCTCATCTCCTTTCTTGCCAATTCCTTTCACCTTCATCTCCACCACGTAGCCAATGAGAGGAGCTCCGCCATCATATACAGGCTTGGTCCAGCCAAGGGTGATGGCGGACTTGGTGCTGTCCAAAACCTTCATATTGGTAGGAGGTGCGGGAGGCTCTGTATGAAGATGTAGTAGTGTGAGAATATGGGGTCATGGATTATGGGTTAGGCAATACTATCATGAAATACAATTGCTATCAAAACGTGATATAATTAATTAGTTATACAGTTTACACATTTTCAGTTTTGCACAACACTACACACTGTGAAATGCAATGCAAATGTAATGATACCAATGATACCAATACATACCAACTGCATCCTTGGCAGTGATGGCACGTGAGGGCTTGCTTGCGTTGCCAACCCCGATTTCATTGACAGCCTTGACTCTGTACTGATAGTCATGGAGAGGCAGGAGTCCGGTAACAGTCAGGCGAGTTCCAGAGATTGGATCCTTGTTGACAGGAGACCACCTGACGACATGCTCCTCCCTCTTCTCCAGGAGGTAACCTGTGATTGGCTTACCACCATCTTTCTCGGGCTCTGACCACTGCACAGTCATCTCTTCCTTGGCAATCTTGGTGACCTCTGGTGTTTCAGGAGCCCCAGGTACATTGAACTGTGTGCCAGCGACAATGGCCTCACTCTGCACTGCAGGGCCAGGGCCCATCTTATTCTCAGCACGGACTCTGAAGGTATACTCATTGCCCTCAATAAGGCGGGTAACGTTAGCTTTATTGGTGATGACAGCATTGGAGTGGACAGACCAGACTCCCCTCTTGGTCTCACATTTCTCAATTATGTAGTTATAGATCTCACAGCCGCCATCATCCTCAGGGACTTCCCAGGCCAGGTGGCACCTGTCGATGGTGATGCCAGACACCTTGAGATCCCTTATGGGACCAGGTCTGTCCAGTACGTTGACCTTTGCATGAGCAGAGCAGGTTCCTGCGCTGTTAGAGGCAGTAATAACATATTTACCACTGTCGGTGCGCCTGGCACCTGTAAGCAGCAGCTTAGAGAAGTCAGTGCTAGCTTCAATCTGAAGCCTGGGGCTCTTCCTGATTTCCTCTGTGCTGTCATCCTTTGTCCATTTGATATCAGGCTGGGGCTTACCCTTGACTGTTGCCTCGATGGGGATGGAGTCTCCAGCCTTGACCACAAGGGTTCCGTCCAGTTTTATCTTAATCTCAGGCTCCACCAGCTGTTCCTTAACTAGGACCTCAGCTGTGGTCACCCAGTTGCTCTCACCTCCCTCATTCTTAGTCTGAACCCTGAACTGGTAGATCTGATTTTCAGTGCACCTGTCAGCCATGAAGTACATCTCCTTGATGGCACCCTTGTGCAGCCTCTCCCACTCCTCAGCCTCCTTTGGCTTCTTCTCAACATGGTAACCCAGGTTACGGCTACCTCCGTCATAGTCTGGCTTCTTCCACTTGAGGAAGCAGAAGGTCTTTCCAATCTCAGAGATCTGGAAATCAATGGGTTCACCAGGCTTCTCAATGGGATCAATGGCCAGCACAGCTGTCTTGGTCTCAGTGGGTGGACCAGCACCAATCTTATTCTCTGCACTCACACGGAAGAAGTACTCACAGCCCTCAGTGAGAGGAGCCTTCATTAAGCGCTTTGTGCAGTCGTTAGAAACCACAGTCCATCCTCTCTGGCTGGGCTGACGGCACTCAATGATATACTGAGTAATCTCAGTGCCTCCATTGTCCTCAGGGTTCTCCCAGGACACCATGCAGGAATTCTTGGTTATGTAGGCCACCTTCAGGTTCTGGCATGCCCCCGGAGTGTCCAGCACATTGACAAGTATGGTGGCCTGTGCCTGTCCACTGCTGTTCTTGGCGACAATGGCATATTTACCATAGTCTGACCTGACTGCATCCGAGATGACCAGCTCACATAGAGGGTAGTTGTTGTTAATCTCAGTGCGCTTGTCTCTGCCCAGGGCTCTGGCATCCTTAGTCCATGTGATCTCTGGATCAGGTCTGCCCTTCACCCTGGTGATCAAGCTGATGATCTGGCCTGCCCTGACGGTAAGAGAGTCGCGGCACGACATGTCGACAACAACTTCTGGGGGCACCAGGATGTCCTTGGCCAGGACAGTCTCTGTCAGTTCCCTGGGTTCACTATCTCCGATCTTGTTGGTGGCTTTGATGCGGAATCTGTACTCCATTCCCTCAATGAGACCTGGTACTCTGTAGGCACACATCTTGATGAGGTCCTTGTTGATTCTATCCCACTGGGCACTGCCTGACTTCTGTGCCTCAACCACATAGCCAAGGATTGGGCTGCCTCCATCTCTGGTTGGCTTGGTCCAGCAGATGTCGGCATAGGACTTGCTCCAGTCCTTGAGCTTGGGACTGCCAGGGGGGCCGGGTTTGCTGAGGGCACGGGTGGCCTTCATGGGATCAGAGATGGGAGAAGGCTTGCTGATGCCGGCAATGTTCTCAGCGAACACCCTGAACTCATAGCTGTTGCCTTCAAACAGCCCTGAGACTCTGTATCTGAGGTCCAGCACAGGAGTCTTGTTGACACGGATCCACTTTCCTGTCATCTCTCTGCGCTCAATCACATAGCCGCTGATGGGGCTGCCTCCGTCATATTCAGGCAAAGTCCACTCCAATGTCACGGCATTCTCTGTGATGTCAGAGCACTCAGGCAAGCCTGGTGGACCAGGAGGATTAAACATGTGCTTGGCAATAGTTGGAGGACTTTCAAGCCCAGCTCCGATGCCGATCTTGTTCTCAGCACGGACACGGACAATGTACTCACGGCCCTTCTCCAGCCTGGACACCTTTGCCTTGGTACTGGTGCCGCTGGAGCTGACAACAGACCAGGGCTCCCATGACTTCTTCACATCCTTCTTCTCCACCACATAGTTGGTCACGGGCGTGCCACCATCATCCTTGGGTGCCCTCCACTGGATTATCATGTGGTCGGGGGTGACTTCCAAGATGTTGATGGGTCCGATGGGTGCACCAGGAACATCCAACACAATGACGTGCAGAGCGACAGTCTTGCTGCCTGCTGGGTTTGATACAGTGAGGATGTACTCTCCAGTATCTCCTCTCACACATTCAGGGATACTGAGGATTGTGGAGGTTCCAGCAGATTCAATTTTATAGTGGCCTTCGGACATGATCTCCTTGCCGTCGCTCATCCACTTGGCGGTGGGAATGGGGATCCCAGTCATCTTGGCTGGGAGGACAATAGTGCTGCCAGCTTTGACAACAAGACCCTCAATAAGCTTCACATCAACTTCAATAGTTGGTGGCACTAGAAAGAGAGCATAAGGACAACTATATTAGACATATAATACATTATATAATGTCAAGTCTTTTGAATGATATTGAATTTAAAGCATATTTCAAGATCTAACAGAAAATCATGAATATAACGAAAGCTAAGATAGAAATAAATACCATCTCCGTTAAGAAACCACCCCATGGGAACCCCATGTCTTACATGTCTTCTCCTGGCAGGTGACAGGAACGCTGGTGTCAGGACGGCTCATGCCGATGGCATTCTGAGCCTTGACCCTGAAGCGGTAGGTCTTGCCTTCCACCAGGCCAGTGACGTGCAAGTGGTTATTGGTAACAGACTTGAAGGTGACCCAGTCAGTCTGGCCCTCTTCCTGGTGCTCAACGACGAAGCCGGTGATTTCACTTCCTCCGGTGCGGTCGGGCCACTCCCATTCCAACCACACCTCTGTCTTGTCTGCATCAGTGTGGTGCAGATTCTTGGGTGGGCCAGGAGGATCTGAAAGTTGCAGGTGAAGAAAATTTAGTAATTAATGATTGGAGGTTAAAATATTTCTGCCGTTGCTATTTAGTTTTACAGTAATTATTTGTTTCTTAATTGTTTTGAAAGAAAATGTATTATACAAATTTAGAATGCTGAAATCCTCAGGAGTACTCACAGAGAGGATCAACAGCCTTGATGGGCATCTTGGTTGACACGTAGTCGCTCCTGCCAAACTGGTTTTCAGCAGCCACTCTGAACATGTACTGGATGCCTTCCATCAGATACATGGCCATCAGACTCAGCTTCTTATTGGCTGCAGAGACGGGCACCCAATTTTCAGCAGCCACATCCCTCTTCTCCACCACATAGTGGGAGATGACGGCACCGCCATTGTCCTCTGGAGCCTTCCAAGTGAGGTAGGCAGATTCACTGGTCACCTCGGGAATCACCAGGTCTCTGGGAGGAGAAGGCTTGTCTGGTGGAAACACAGATGTTTATATGGGTTAGACTAAACCATATTAGTTCATTTAGGAAAATAAACAGTGGGTTTCACTGGAGCCTGGGTTTCACTTTCAATTTTATTTATTTTATTTATTAATTTATTTGTTAGGGTCAATACAAGTAATCATTGTACAGGTTATAAACAAGCATGGTGCAAGTTAAAAACAAGAACAGATGCACCATATAAAGAGTTTCTAGCCAGAGGCTAATTTGCAACCCCAGACCCTGGTTAGGCTTTTAAGGTAAAAGTAAAAGTTAAAAGGTCCTGAGCATAAAATTACATAAAATTATGGAAGTTATTGTAGCAAACCGTTGGCATGAAAAATCCAACCAATTGAATAATAACAGAGTGAATGCCCATTTATTAGCAAATGGATTGCGGTGTGTTTTAAAATTTTGAAAATGAAAAATCATTTGAAAATGATTGACATTAGTTTCAATGTCAAATTGTGGTTTGATTCTCTAGTCAAAATATAGCTTATTACTGTGGTAACTCTTGAGTGACTACAGCATCGCATATTGTCCTAGTGGAGGTTTCACTCACTCAGTACGAGCACAGCAACGGTGGCCGATTTCTTTCCAGCGGCATTCTCCACAGTTATGGTGTAGTTGCCAGAGTCGGCCCGCACACACTTGGGGATGAAGAGCTTGCTACCAGTAGCAGTGACGGCAATGGTGGCATGGGATGGAGCGTCTCCATCGTTCTTCTTCCAACTGACGATGGGCGTCGGCATGCCTTTGATGGTGGCACTCAGGGTGATGTCAGTGCCCAGCATGGCCAGGTGGTCACGGGACATGTTGGCATGCAGCAGCAGCTCTGGCTCCTCTGTGGAGGGAAATGCGGATAATACATTTTTAAAATTGAATTTACCAGATATAGAAAGTGTTTATTTCATTTATTGTTGAATATAAAACTATGACAGATGCAAGTCCAACCCCTTACCCAGTCTGTCATGGACCTTGATGTTCTCTTTAACATAGGCAGGCTCAGATTTGCCTGCAGCATTGACAGTGTAGATCCTGAAGCGATACTCCTGTCCTTCACTCAGGCCTGTCACAACGTAATGGAGGTCAGGGCATTGCTCTGGGGACTTATTGGCCTTTATCCACTCCACAGCACCGGGCTTCTGATACTCAACTAGGTAACCAAAGATCCTGCCCTTGCCATCATGGCGGGGCATCTGCCACTTCAGACTGACAGAGTCCTTGGTTTTGTCATAGGCCTCAGGGGTCACTGGAGGACTGGGGCACACTGTGAGGAGGAGACAGGGAGATAGATATTTAAGAACTACAAATCATTCATCTGAACTAAACCTTTGGACATAAGTGATAAGTAACTTTAAGAAGGATTTCTGTTTTATGTTATCAGACATAATTCATGTAATTTCAAATACAACAATATGTACAATCATTTAGAGGCATGAAAAGTCACAAACAGGGAGGGGATAACTAATATTCCACTCTATTTTTAACCGCTGATGTTCCATTTTCCTTGTTGAAAGGGAATGTCATTATTGAACTTGTTTCTCCTTTCTGGATAATCACTAATTTGACAGTGAAGCCTCTTTGGTGAATGATACAGGTTCAATGATGAAGCGTTATGAGCTTGTCTAAAGTGTCACACACTGACCGATGGGATCTTTAGCCAGGATGGGTTTGGATGGAACACTGGGGTCTCCAGTACCCAGCTCATTCTCAGCCATCACCCTGAACTCGTACTCGCAACCCTCGACCAGGTCCTGGACCCTGAACTGGGAGGCAGGGTACAGCGGGTCTCTGGTGGCGCGGGACCACCTCTTGGCAGATGGCTCCTTCTTCTCTAGGATGTAGTTGATGATGGGCTTACCGCCGTCACGGGGCCTGTTCCACAACACCAAGGCATTGGTGGCGTACACCTCTCTGACAGTGGGCATCTCAGGGGCCTCAGGCACTCCTACCGAGGACAGTCACATTAGAAAATGCACTTTTAGTGCAGTATTTTAAAGTAGCCAAAGTAAATAAGGTAAAAAAATGTTTAAATACGACAAGTAGCTAAAATAGTAGAAAAAGATGATCCTGAAAACCAAATGAAATGAGTGAGAACCACATATTTATTGCGATGTGCATATAAAACGGATTATTGTTATTATTTGAATAGAGAAGGCAGTGTGAGTAAGAAGTCTGAGTATGCAGTAGAACGTACTGAAGAGATCCTTGGCTCTCATCTCCTCTGACTCCAGAGGGTCGCTGATACCGTACATGTTTTCAGCAGAAATCCTCATGATGTACTCCCTGCCCTCTGTCAACTTGGGGATCTGGGGACAAACAGTAATAAAAACATTATTATATAGTTTTAATTAATTTACAGTGCCTTGCGAAAGTATTCACCCCCCTTGGTGTTTTCCTATTTTATTGCAATATAACCTGTAATTTAAATGGATTTCTATTTGGATTTTATGTAATGGACCTACACAAAATAATTCAAATTGGTGAAGTGAAATGAAAATTTTCCAAAAAATTAAAAACTGAAAAGTGGTGCGTGCATATGTATTTACCCCCTTTGTCCCAGAAACAAAGTCCCTAAATAAGATCTGGTGCAACAAATTACCTTCAGAAGTCACATAATTAGTTAAATAAAGTCCACCTGTGTGCGATCTAAGTGTCACATGATCTGTCATATGATGTCAGTATACTATATACACCTGTTCTGAAAGGCCCCAGAGTCTGCAACACACTGCAAGGGGCACCACCAAGCAAGCGGCACCATGAAGACCAAGGAGCTCTCCAAACAGGTCAGGGACAAAGTTGTGGAGAAGTACAGATCAGGGTTGGATTATAAAAAAATATTCCAAACTTTGAACATCCCACGGAGCACCATTAAATCTATTATTGCAAAATGGAAAGAATATGGCACCACAACAAACCTGCCAAGAGAGGGCCGCCCACCAAAACTCATGGACCAGGCAAGGAGGGCATTAATCAGAGAGGCAACAAAGAGACCAAAGATAACCCTGAAGGAGCTGGAAAGCTCCACAGCGGAGATTGGAGTATCTGTCCATAGGACCACTTTAAGCTGTACACTCCACAGAGCTGGGCTTTATGGAAGAGTGGCCAGAAAAAAGCCATTGCTTAAAGAAAAAAATATGAAAACATGTTTGGAGTTTCCAAGGCATGTGGGAGACTCCCCAAACATATGGAAGAAGGTACTCTGGTTAGATGAGACTAAAATTTACCTTTTTGGCCATCAAGGAAAACGCTATGTCTGGCGCAAACCCA